>VMDR010019524.1:0-18266 GCA_007922815.1 Macrotus californicus | reverse complement strand
AGGGTGAGAAGGTACAGGGAATGAGAAGCATAAATGGTAGATAGAAGATAGACAGGGGAGGTTAAGAATAGTATAGGAAATGTAGAAGCCAAAGAACTCATATATATGACCCATGGACATGAACTAAAGAGGGGGAGTGTGGGGGGAAGGGGTGTGCAGGGAGGGGTGTGGGGGGAGGAGATGGGACAACTGTAATAGTATAATCAATAAAATATATTAAAAATAAATAAATAAATAAAAATAAAACCTTTACACTGAGACCTATAGAACATTACTGATAGAATTTTATAAAACAAGAGAGATATAGGATGTTCATGGATTGGAAGACTCATTATTGTGAAGAATTTAAATAAATTCTCTCCAAATTGATCTATAGATTGAATTCAAACCCATTCTATATTCCAATAAGCTTTCTATGTAGAGATTTAAAAAATGATTATAAAATTTATATAGAATGCAAAGGATTTAGAACAGTCAACAATCTTTAGAAAGAAGAACAAACCTGGAAAAGTCTCACTACCTTATATCAAGGCTCCTGTAATGCTGAGAAAAATCAATACTGTGTAGCCCTGGCATAAAGATGTTCAAAGAAATCAAGGGAACACAATAGATTGTACATAAATAGGCTCACACATAATCAATAGATTTTTAATAAAGGTACAAAGACAATTCAATGAGGAAAAGAAAATATTTTCAACAAATTTTCTATAACAACCTGGTAAATGTATGAAAACAAAATGAATTTCAACCCCTACCTTATATCATATATAAAAATTATTTGAAATACACCATAATCATAGATGTAAATGCTAAAAAAAAAACCTTTGTACAAAAGAACTTACAGAATGCCTTTGATGATGGGTGTTGACAAAGATTTTTGTAGATGGGGCACAAAAAACAATAATCACAAAAAGAAGAAGAGGAGATAAATTAGACTTCCATAATTTAAATGTCTGCCACCAGATATTCTTTAAGAAAATGAAGATCTAAGTCACAGATTAGGAGAAAAATATTAACAATGCATATATCTGACAAAGGATTTGTATTAATAATATGTGAAAACCTTCTCCCTACTACTCAATAATAAAAAAGGCAAACAACCAAATTTTGAAAAATATAGACAAAAAACACAAACAGGCACTTCTCGAAGGAAGATACACAAATGACCAATAGCACTTTTTAAAAAGAACTTGGTACCTTCGTCAATGTGGAAAAATCGATTAAAGCCATAATGAAATACTCTCCTCTACTCACTAGAGTGGCTAAAATTTAAAGACTGATAAAAACAAATGCCGGTGAGAATATAGAATTCATATACAGTACTTTCCTTTTATCTGTGGGGATCCGTTCCAAGAACCCCCAGGTGAGGCCTGTAGCCACAGGTATCACCAAACCTTCATATGCTATGCTTTTTTCTGTGCATACATAACTATGGTGTTTAATTACCGGTTAGGCACAGTAAGAGGTTAACAGCAGGAACTAATAATAAAATTGAACGATTATATCAATAGACTGTAATAAAAGTTATGTCGATGGCTTCGGAGCCATGATTAAGTAAAATAAGGATGCCGTGAACACAAGGGTGGAGACGCCACAGCAGTGAACCCAGAAGCTGAGACGGCTACTACTGACTAGGGGGAGGGAAGCACATACAGGGTGGATGAGCTAAACAAAGACATGGACCGCATCCCAAGTGGGACTGAGTGGGATGGTGCATGATTTTGTCGTGCTACAGGACAGCACACAATTTAAAACTTGGGAATGGTTTATTTCTGGAATTTTCCATTTAATATTTTCAGACCCTTTTTGACCATAACTGAAACCAGGGAAAGTGAAACTGGGGATAAGAGGACAGGTTTCTTTTGAGAATGCAAAATAATGAAACTACTTTGAAAAAATCTTTGGCAGTTTCTCACATAGTTAAAAATGCATCCAACTTAAGACCCACCTATTCTACTCCTAAGAATTTATCAAGAGAATTAAAACATGTCAATTACAACAATGATAACAAAATGTTCAAGTTTTATTCTAAGTACTACCAAAAAATCAAAAGGAGAATGGATACACAAACTGTGCGATTTGCGGTAGAATACTACTCTATAAGAAAGGCTATTCTGCATTATAGGTAACATGTGAATACATTTCAAAAACAATAAGCTATGTAAGAAAAGCTAGATATACACACACACACAATAGATACTTCCTGCTCCCATTTATATGGGGTTTAGAACAGGCACAACTAATTTATAGTGAAAAAATAAGAAAAGTGGTTCCCTGGAATGGGAGTTTTAGGATTAACTGGAAAGGAGCACATGGGGATTTTCTTGACAAGGGTGTGGTTTACAAGGTATTTGAATTGTTAAAACTCATTGAACTGTAACACTTAATATTTTCTCATTTGACAATAAATAAAATATACAACATTTTTCAAAATTTAGAAGAAAAACATCATAAATAATTTCCTGTAAAAATTATTTCATCAGGATCTTTTCAGAATTGAAAATGATTGCCATATTAAAACGTAGGCTTTTAGGTGATTTTCAAATATCACCCTTGCTTTTTATTTATTTATTCAGCAATTAGAGTACCTACTATGCAGCTGTCACTGTTCTAGATGTTTTGAACACATCAGTGAGCAAAACAGAAAGAGATGCTTTCAAGTCACTAACAGTTTATGGGGGAGCAGCGAGAAAAACAGATGATCAGGTAAACATAATAAATAAGTAAACATACTGAGTAAAAAACCCAGACATGCTAGGAAAGAAAGCCTGTGGCCCTGCCATATTGTCCTCCAACTGCTTGACACCATCTTTTAAAAGTTATGGTTATCCCTTTATTAACCGATTAGCATTATTTTGCCCTTATTAATTGATTAATCATGCATTAGAAGCATTCCAGAAATAGGGGAGTGTGTATGTGTGTGTGTACATGTTTTAAAATATGCTGAGTTATCACCATTGCTTTATTCCTCAAGCTTTTGCAATATTTAATACATATAGCCAGAATAAATATATATCAAGATGTCACCAGGGGTAGGTGAAAAGGTTGGTTTCAAGGACACTGTGCGCCATGCTACTTGCGTTTCACCATTACTGCGTCATAGCCACATGGAGTTACCAAGTCCAAGAGCATCCCTTTCTGTCTTCTGTGTAAAAGGCAAGCTGCTGCAATGGAGCGGAATTCAGATGCCCGTGTCATTAAGATGTGGTTGCACATAAAAGATGCAGCACGGATAATTCAAAATTGACAAGAAGAATGTCCTCGAGGAATAATTTTTCCATAACTTATAATATCTGGCACAAAACATAAATAAAGTCCTGTTTTTTTTCCCCTTCAGGGCCCTGCCATGAAGGAGCCACTGAGCCAATTTGTTATCTGCCAGTAACTGAGTTGTGGGTAGGCCTTCAGCTACGGGGAGACTCTTCCTGTATTGTCTCCACAAGACACAGACTGAGAACATAAGAAATGCCCCAACAATCAGCAGTAACAACAATGATTCCAAAGCTTCTGCAGGGAGGTTATTCAACAGAGAAAAATATTAAGCCCGTGTTGTTTTTCTACGGCTAGAAAACACACACAAAAGTACAGTGTTGTCAATGTTTGCTCTTATTTGTCCTTTTTGAATCATACATCTTAGAATAATCAGTTTCCGATCAAGCTCTATAGATATACTAATTGACTTCCAATCTTAAATATATGCTGCCTCAGAGGATTCTTTGATAATAATGTGTTTATTTGCCAGATAGCTAACAGCTTCTATTTTCCTGCCTCTTTGCCTTTCCATATAATTCTGCTCACATGGAATGCCTGTGTACCTGCTGAAATGCTACCCACCTTTCTAACTCCACCTCAAGTCCCTTTCCTTGGTGAAGTCTTCCTCAGCGATATCATCAGAAGTGACTTGTCCCTTCTTTTGCCTCACACAGCATGATCTCCTATTCCACTTACTTGGTCTAGAATTATAACAGGTTGTATCCTAACTACAATGATCCCTCTCAGAGGTTCATAGCCTGCTTGGGACAATAAAAATTATAGGCTCTACACACAGAACTCATTTTAAATCTAGGCTGCATTTGCAAAATTGATGTGTAAACTTTGTTATTACAGCTATTGTGAATGATGATTCCCTGGCCAGCCCATAACAGCTTACCCCATCCAGACAATATCTGATGTCTAGTGTCAACAGCACCCTTCACAGGATTCTTTTCCTGAGAAAATGCATTTTCTCAGAAATACATGTCATTTTTTTCTATACTGCCAACATTACGTTGATCAAAAATGTTTAGGTGATCAAAATTGCTTAAACGGTTATTGATGATGAAATACTCTATAAATTCCATCAAACACTGGTACCTGGCTTCCTAAGAAATCTGCAGGACTGATCCTCACCCTACAGTTTCCAGGTTTCTGTGCAGCAGCCTCTGCAAAGCCTCACACAAGCTTTGAATGCTGCATGGTTTCCATCAATTGAAAAAATACCCGTCAAACGGGTGAGAGAGCGGGAACTGCGGCACACAGCACCACCTTGCCTCAATTTCCAGGCTATTTCTTCTCAAGGAGCTTGGCCTTACTGGAAGCCATCAAGTGGAATCAGTGCATTGCCCTGTTTGTGCTGAATTCTTAATAGCACAAAAGTTTAAGTAAGGAAATACTATTTGGCCTTTTTGGCATCTTCTCTCATACTGTTCATGTGCAAAAACATTTGTTAGGGAAGGTGTTTGAAGATGAAGCAAAAGACATGAAATCTGATTTGTGGATGGGTGGCTTTGATCTGAAAAACAGTCAATAAAAATATGGAAATAACAAACTCTTTGAAACAAAGGAGATTACACAAACTGAGCTAGTTTTCTGCTCATTTCCTTTCTCTTCTGTTCCTTTTAGATGAGCCTAATTAATAAGAATAATCATGCCAACTTGTGAAAACATCGCCTTTCTCTGAAAGCCCAGTTCCGGGGCAGAAATTAGCGGAGTTTCTCTTACCTCTTAGTTCCCCCATATCCAGAGTTGTCCCAAGTTGTTCTAATAAAGCAACTCTTGCCGCATTCTTTTTGTGTTTCTTGCCATCATAATGTTGCTGGGCCATCAGAGGATTATTAAACCAGGCTGCGCAGAGCCCACAGTATCTGTCTGAATCTCTTCTTTGATAGGGAGATGCAACCACTGGAGCAGTGTCCACCCTCGGAGGCTTAAGTGAGCTCAGGGGGGTTGCTGTAAAGGCAAACAACCAGAGAGAAGTACAAGCCTGGTTAGTGCACTTGTCCTCTAAAGGTGGATGCATCTCAGGTTCACTGTAGATCTCAAAAAGCCAAGAGTTTATTGAGGACAGAAAAATAATCTTTGCTAGCCTTTGCTCTTTGAAGTTAGGATACAATAAACATTCCTAATTTATTGAGATCAGAGTTCTCACTTTGTTATGCTTACCTCTGATAGTTTAGGAGACCATTCCTTGTGAAGAAAAAAAAAGATTTTTAAACATAAACTCTTGGAGATAAGTAGTAGTCTGTTAATCAAATTGAAGCGAACTGTGAAGTAAACAGTGAACAATCATGACTTGAAATATTCTGAATGAATGAATGAATGAATGAATGAATATGACACTTGTGTGCCATAAATAGAAATGACCGAAAAATAAAGGAGTTGTCCAAGTGATAGCAGATCTTTCAGTGACATGATTGTACTAATTGACAAAATCATGCTAATTTCATTGTCAGTTACTTCTGTTTATTGTGACAGGTTATTTTCAAACTATACCTGCTGAAATTAATGTTGAAAGTACATTTTAAAAAAGACAAACATTATAGCGCTGATGTTATTTGTCTAAACCGAAAAGGTATATATCACTATTTTGAGATTGCAGAGTCCCAGCTATTAATTTAACACATTCCAGTGTAAGCTTATAGTTCTTTTTGGTGCAGGCAAAAAATAAAAAAAGCAACAACCCACAACTTGAAGTTTACTAATGGAAAGTAAAAAATAACCTTTTTATACATCACAACATACAAGCTGCTTTCATCCTCACAACTATGACTCCGATTACTGTCCCATTTCCCAGATAATGGACTTCGGAGATGCCAAGTGATTTTATTTATTTATTTTTAGAGAGGGGAAGGGAGGGAGAAAGAGAGGAAGGGAAACATCAATGTGTGGTTGCCTCTTGAGCGGCCCCTACTGAGGACCTGGCCCGCAACCCCAGGCATGTGTCCTGACTGGGAATCGAACCGGCAACCCTCTGGTTCACAGGCCGGTGCTCAATCCAGTGAGCCACACCAGCCAGGGAAGAGATGCCAAGTGATTTACTCAAGGTGAGATATCTAGTTATGGTAGAGGTAGGTCTCCACACCAAATCTTTAACTTCTAAGACCAATGTTTCTTCTCTTATCCCTAAGGACTCTTTTCATACTTCTTAATAAGCAAAGGGATTTTTTTCTAGACCTCAGTCCTCTTTATATTTTATATAGGATTTTATTTAATTAGGAAAATTTTTGATCCAAATATTTTGGTGAAGAAAAGGAAATGTAAATTCTCATGCAGTCTATCAGTCATAATACCATATAGTAGTAGTATTTCTGTTTTTCTTTCCTCTGCGATATGGAAGGTGGCTGACAAAACCATGAAAATCAGGATCATTCTAAGGAAAAGCTGAGGTACAGAATCTCAATAAAAAGTTAAACAACCACTTAATTAACCCTCTAAGCACTCAAATAACTTTTATGTGAACTTTTACTTTTTTAGGTTAAATACCTGATACAGAAGTTAATATTTGCTAAATGACACTTTAACTTAAGGAATACCTGTAGTATAACAATATCTCAAGAAAGTCTTTTCCTCTCTCTCCAGAGATTTCATCAGATAAGGATGTTTTCACTAGCTTGGATGAAGCAATGGTATTATTTCTGTAAGGACTTAGAGAGATAATACATTTCCTAAAAGCTTCACCGCCAGGTTCAGTCATACATCACTACGTGAAAACAAAGTTCAAACGTAAGCCATACCCTCCTAGTAACCACCTAGTGTCATTCTGCTGTGACTTAGAAACCCTGGTAGAAAGCTGCAAATATGCCGTTGACCTGCATGTGAAAGGCCTACCACCCACTTTTTTGAAGGAAACTGGATTTTGCTTCCAAAGTTTCTTGTATCCTTATCAATTTCTGAGGATTTATAGCTGTCTACTGTTTTTGATGACAACAGAAACCATATCAAATGTTTGGGATCTGAATGAATGCTCATCCTTGAAGCACAATTTACTTTTCTCTAAACTGGGCCCTAAAAGAACATTTCAGAGCCAACTTTGTCAATTGATACTTTATATACCGCATTCTAGCAGGAACGATGCACAATGGAGTATTTGTCAAATAAGATAGTAATCTTATCTTGCTTTTAAGAAAATACTTTGAGGCTGTGCCTGCATCGTAGCTTCTCTTTAGTAATTCTATCCTCTGTATAGCCCGGAAATTTAATGCCTTGTTTTCAACTGTCTTCACCAACCTCAACCCAGTTTGTATTTTGTATAAAGTCCGTCATCAAGGTTGGGTTGGATTCCCCCACCACTGGCCTGTATAACTTTCATTTGGCAACACCTCTGATGTCTCTGGTTCCCACAAATTGAATATTCAGGGTCACCATCTCTTCATAGTCCACAGTGTGAGGGACAGAACAAGCTGTAGAAGCTCGCTCTCTCTTATGGCTTTGACCAGATGCCAAATAACAGAATTGTGTACAAGGAGAGTATTTTCCAGGTTATATTGCTAAATCTGTGTGAACATTTGGATCACAACACCCACATTTCTTTGGCAAAGTGTATTATTTTAATAAAATAAATACAAAGTAGGGTAAAGGTTATCCTTTGGTTTAAAACATGTTTTTAACGAAACTGGTTAGTTGGCGTAGAGTTAATTTTTATTTTACTTCCATGCTTTATATTTCCATTTTCATTGCAAATACATTTAGCTAAAGTGGTGGCAGGAAAATGGAGACAACTATATTTGAACAAGAAACAAATTTTTCTAAATAAATGCTGCAGAATTCCCCCAGATAAATGAATGAATGAATGAATGAATATTGACCTCACTCCCCCTATGAAAAACTTAAAACCAAGAGTGAATTCTTGAAAACCAGTGCTTTCCTAGGTTGGACGAACATCAGACTCACTATCCAGGTTGTCCCCCAGACTAATTGCTTTAGAACCTTAGGGTAGGAGCCAGGCAGCAGGATGCTTTCAGCACTCTGCCACCACCGTTGCCCATGTCTCCAATGCACCACCAACACTGTGAAGCACTGGCCTCCATACTGCCAGATTTTATTTTAAAATGACTGTAAAATCAAGTCTTCTTGGATCTTCACATAGAACAAATTTCATATTACATCTAATGGCAACGGAGCAAAGTTGTTTGTGGGCAATAACCAAAATGTCACATCTTTATCCATGAGACAGAAAGGAATAATGATTACTTGGTATTTTCTTAAAACCCTGATCAGTTTTCAATTCACCAAGATATAAAAAGTTCTTCAAAATAGTAGCTGATAGCATGCATTAATATGATAAAAGTTAAAAAGCAATCCTAATTTCTTTCCACATGCAGAACTCAGATACACCTTGAGCTGTTGAACCTTCTACCTCTGGTAGGCACCATCTTCAGCCTGGCCTGCTGCCGTGTGCCAGACCTCACCGTGCTGAACGCCTGTCCTGCTGGGGCTGCAGGATCCCATCTGCTCTGTGAGGCCCCGAGGCCTTAACAACCTCCTTGTAATTGTGTGTGTATGTGTGTAAGAGAATTTCAATAGATCGTAATACTAATATTTTGATACGTAATACTTTTGTGTTTTCCATCCTCCACAATCCCTTATTTTAATTCAGAAAAAAATATAAAACTCTGAAAATTTAAAACTATCTTTGTGATTTATTTGTCATCAAATTGGATCTGAATTCACAGAAGTCTATTTATAGTTATATACATATATATCACTTAGTTTAAACAACATACATATTGCAATAGAATTATTTATATCTCTGATCACAAAGTGCTATTTCAGATCCATAGAAACATAATATGTGGTACATGTATTTTATTATATATCAAATCTCCTAAAATTTGATTTTCAAAATTCATTCAGTTCCAAGTATTTTGAACAATAGATCACATATCCGTAGTCAGTTCAGAGTAACTAAAATAAACTCAAATTATTTTAATGCTTGAGACAGTTCAAATAAGTCAGTATCCGAAACTTGATTTCTAAGAATCACCTGAGACTGGAATAATTTTCAGTATCACTTTTAGTGCTGTGCGTGTTTGACAAGAAGCCAGATCTCAACAGCCATTTGGAGCTGTCTTGAGTAATGGTCTAAAATAATGTGTGTCTCGGTCCTATATTTGTTTCTTCCTGGAAGAATAACTACCGTTGATCTAATACCAAAACCATTTCCAGAGCGCCCCGTGGGTGCCTCTCACAGAACACCCCCTCACTCTACTGTGACACTGCGTACAACCAGATGCTCCAGGAGGCCGGCACCTTGCATGGCGGCAGACACACAGTGTATATGCCATGCCTTCTGTTGAATTAATTAATTAACTAATTAATCAATGCTCATCACATGCAAAGTGAGTAAAGGTCACTGGTAACCAGAGTTTTCTTTTTTCTTCTAAATTGTATCCTTTAGCACTGGAACCGTGGTAAATACTAACAAATAAGTGACAAGATTATGGGGAAGTGAAAGCTAAATTACGGAAGGGCAATATGCCAAAGTGTAAGCACACATCCCAGTCTCCCTCCGTCTTTTGGATTCAACTGTGTGTTTTGGACGTCAGTATCCTTTCAAACCCTTGTTCCTTTGCTGGCGTGGCCTATGACCATATATTTCAGAGGGTGCAAATATGCACATTGTTCCAGAAATTTTACTTTCGAACAGGAAGCCATCTGCTCCGATTTGCTTATCATGACATCCAAACCCTCACTCAGAGCTTCTGGCCTGATACTAACCACCCAGGTCTGCCTAGGGTTGAGAGGGTTCCTGGAACATTTGTGCTAACGTGGAAAGTCCTGGGCAAACTGGAATGACTTGATCGCCCTAGCTTCTGGGGTCAGACCTGATTTCACATCACGATGGAGAAACAGGAATTAGTAAAATGTTTGGAAATAATTGTTCAAGGGCCTAGAGTAAGTGCACTTTCAACCAAATATAAAGGTCCACCAATAAATAGATTTCAAAGCTTCACTTGTCAAATCACTAAGTGGATTTCCTTAGCCAGGTTAGGGGGTAACACAGTCAGCCATCAATGGGATTCTCACCTGCTTGTCTATCTTTTGAGCCAGGGACACAGGGTGCCCTTCAACTGCCCTGCCCTACACATGAGGTTTCCACTAACATCTCCTTCTCTCTCTCTTGTGGATAACAAAAATTAGCCCATTCTCAAGAAGGATCTAGGAGCTTTTGAAATAGTTTGAAGAATTTATTCATTTTAAGATGTGGCTTTCTCACCTAAGGTATTCTTATCCATAGTACAAATTCTTCGGAGTTGTGTGATATTTTGCAATTAATACAAGGGAGAACCCCCCGAAAAATGAAGTTGTCTTCCGGAGGGAGGGCCCCTTGTAGCACAGGCTACCCCCACTAGGTGAGTGTTCTAGAAACCCATCTGTATCAGTACACCAGCTGGCATTGTTGTGAGAGGCTGCGTTTTTTAAAGACTTTCAACACATTTTGCCCTTTTCACAATGGGTGATTTAGGAAAGTACCTGCCCACACCATGCTGAATGTTCAGCAGTTTTTGACCAAAAATGGCATGAACCCTGGGCCCTACCCTGCCTATTCACCCTATCTTGCCCTGAGTGATATTTTTTGTTTCCCTGGATGAAAAAAGCCCTCAAAGAGAAATGTTTTTGCCAATGTGGAAGAGGTGAAACAAAAAACAGCAGAAGCACTAAAAGGCATCAAAATCGACAAGTCAAAAACTGTTTTGAGCAGTGGAATAAACATCTCAATAGGTATATTGCATCAAATGGAGAGTATTTTGAAGGTGACTGAAGTTTAAACATGAAGAACAAGTATACAATTTTTAATAAATAAATTCCATTTTGGGGGGTCCCCCCTCATATATTATGTCTCTACCATGCATTTGCTTAAGTTGCCCCAAATCCCATTTGACCAATGGGGGCAGCTTGAAGTTACATCAATCACATTAGGCCCCCTAATAATAAGCAGCAAAGGAAATGGCAAAGACTAGCTTGTGGGACTCTAAGACCAGCACCCTGTTTCAATGTCAGCTGGTTTTTTATGATGCTGAGGTAGCAATAGGCTAAATAAACATACAGGTAAATAAACATACAGGTAAACGATAGAGTCGGGGCACATTTCCTAGGCTTCAGCACCTGTTCTTGGTGGGAAAAATGTCTCTGAAACAATTTTTTTCTGATTTCTAGTCCCTATAATAAACTGCCTTTTTCCTCTCTTTTTTCCTACCCTAAATCAAATTAATGACAGTAGGAATTCTTCAGCAGGTATCACTGTTTTTTTGCAAGTCCTGTTTGGAGGTAAATTTCACTGAGCCATTCAGTGCGGGCCTGAGAGGATGGCTGTCAGTGAGATTGACAGCTCAGTCTCCAAACGGGCAGCTGCTCCTGCAGATAAATGCTCCACTCAGTGCAAACTGCACCCAGTCGAGGCACAAAACATAGGTTTTCTTTGTATCTCTCGCAGAGGACGGCGCTGCCTGGGCAGATGGCGGACACTCAACAACCAAGTATTAGATAAATGAAAAAATACTGGTGAATTTCAGTTAATACCAACTCAGGGGATTTTCATGTTTTAATAAATTATGAAGGCTAAATTTTAAATCTTTAATGGTTTCATTAAACTGACTTTAAAGGATTAAAAACAAATTAGATGTTGATAAATGGGTATAGAATAAATAAATTGTAGACATCTATACTCTGAAATACCAGGCAGTAATCAAAACCATGTTTTAGAAAAAATATTCAGGATATAATTTAAACTAAAAGATAGGGTTCATATGTAGTTTATAAAGCAAATTACTATTAAATTATACACACACATAAAGACTAGAAAGCTATAAATGAAAATCTTAGCAATGGTTATTCCTAAGTTGTGGATTCTGGGTAACTTGCTTTATACTCTGGATATATGCTCTTTGGTGCAGAGGGAAAGCATGTTTATTTTATCACTTACATACGGGCCACATTCATGCTAATTCATTTTAGATCAAAGTCTAGAAAACACTGCTTAGGGGATTTGTAGTGCCACGTCTGGGTCTTAAATTAAATTTCAGGTGATTTTATTTGCAGTGACTTATTTATTAATCTATTGTTGATTTGGGGAGAAATGGGCTGAGAGAACGCTGGCTTAGTCGGACTATGATGTAAATGGTGCTGTTACATCTCCCACTTCTCCAAGAGATATGGAGAAAAGCCATTTCTCCACCACACAGCAGATCCAGAAATAGCTCTAATAATTCAGATAAAATAAAGGATCTCTCTTCCTTCTCTTATGATATGTTGGGAAGAGAATTCTGCTATCCAAGGCTGCAAGATGGGGGTGGGGGAAGCATGTGCTATTTTTTCTAGGTCATGAAGGAAATTAAATAAAATATCTCATGTTCCAAAATATGTGGCATTAAACACTTCCAGAGGGTAAACAAAGATGAGGATGACCTAACAGAAACATCATTCCCACTCAATTTCATATTAGCCCTCTGCGTATAATCAATCTATTAACGGAAATTGCTTCCTCACTCACACTAAATTCATATATCATCAGTCAGCATTAATATAGTATTCATAGATCATTGATTTTCATTAATAGAGTATAATTCCCTCTAGTTTCAGTCACTGATTAGACTCTAAATATCTTAAGTATGCCTGTTTTCTGCAGAATCCTAATCTTTGAAAATAAGCCATTAGACAGAACTTTAGAGATCCAAGTCCTTTCCTAACTTTCTCATGCTGGCTGACAGAAGATCTCAAAGGTGATACTGCTCTACATTCGTCTCTTCACTAAAACAAGGGGACAGGATGTAAGTTCCACAAGGACGAGGATCTTTATCTGTTTTGTTCACTGATGCTTCCCAGGTGGTCAGAACTGAGCCTGGCACATAGCATGTGTTAAATAAACTCTTGTTGAATGAGGGGAACAGTTAATTCTCCAGAAAGCTCTCTATTAAGAGAAAGAATCATGGTTTTACTTTTGGACATTACACTAGTATGATGTGATAGCATCCTTCCTGTCTCTTAAAAACAGCTGTTGTATTATGGGTATAGAGACATACCTCATTTTGTTGCACTTCACTTTATTTCACTTCACATATGTGATGTTTTTTAACAAGTGAAAGGCAAGACCTTCCACCAGGAAAAGATCCTGACTCATTTTATTGCAATACTCATGTTATTGCAGTGGTCTGGAACTTTGTCTGTAATGCACTCAATAGCATTCAGTCTTCAAACAGTATTCACTTAGGGCACTTGACTCCCTCTGAGTTCACTGTCAAAATGTTTGGCTGTGGCCACAGTTCTCTAACTCTGCACAGAAGTACACTAGGATGATGCAATGAATATAGAGGAGATCCACAATATATTTTGAAATTCAGGAAAGCATAGCTACATCTGTCAGACACCATAGGAATCACTGTCTCCAGGTAGCTCAGTTTCAATATTAGATGCTACAGTCCCTCCAATGAATTCACATTCCTGTGAAGCTGGATTTTTGGAGGCTGCTGTGTTCCTCCAACTCATCCACTGTGAAACACAATTCAATCAATAAGGAACATGAAATAAAGGTGACAATGTCTCTAATTCTAATCCTGAGATTTCAGAAATTATTCAGTGCCCAATGTGGTTACTTAAAAAGGAAATACAAATATTATATTTTCTTTCAGTGCATGTGGATTATTTTTTTTCAGATGGCTGCTAAGTAATTAGGACATAAACACTTATTAAGTTGTCTGGACACTAAGAGTTAGGACATCCTCCTACTATAGGATGTTTGAGCAAGGATCAATGACCTACTTATTGGGCCCTCCTAGAAATGCCTTTTCTCAATAAACCTCAGATGAGAAGCAGAGCTCCAGAGGGCAGAGTGGGTTTCCCAGACAGGTGCTCTCTGATTCACTGCCACCCCTGTGCCCACCCCAGCAGGTGTCATCCTCAGACTAGTGAGCTGGAGGGCATCTCCCAGATCACAGGTGGCATTGTGAGGGGGTGGGGGACTGAAACCTGGGATCTGAGACTGACTTTTGTTCTTTTCATTCTGCCATTACTCCCTGACTTCACCTAATCCATCCTCCATGCTCAAGGGTGGGAATGATGAACTTATCCAGCAGCATCAGCTAGACAGCCAACTCCTGAGACCATTTCTTATAGTCTATGAATATTTATAGAGGATTCAAAGATGAGAAGAGTGATCAGTGTCATAAGCTCAGCAGAAGACAAAGTGCAGGCTGGGTTTAGGAGGACAGAGGGAATGATTGGCCTTTTGGCCTGGGCTGGAAGGAAGCTGAAACTTTCAAAGTAATCTTAGTGAAGTCAGTACTGTTATCAGTCCCTGAGTAGAACATGTGCATCTACACTTCTCTTCACCCTTGGCCAGCCTCCCCTCAAAAGGGATCTCCTGATTTCTCCACTTAACCTCAGTTGTGAGTTACCATAAACATATATCCCTGAAAGTAACATTGCCTTTAATAATCCAGTTCGCAAGTTATGAAAATTGCCACAATGTTGTATTTAAAACTACCAATATTAGCTAGGCACATATTTTGCAAGGATCTATTTGGATTTAATCTAGAAATGAAGTACCGTATATCAACTGTCACTTAGAAACTGATAAATCTGAAGGTTTGATGCTATTCTGAGTCAGCTCTATATAACTTCAAAGCACGTCCAGAACTTCTTGAGGTCAGTTTGTGAGACAGATGGAGCTACTTTGCTCCATCATGTGAGCTGCCTCCCAACACTCAGGCCAAGAGAATCTAGACTATCAAATGCCAAAACAAGGAAGTTCTCCAGTCCCTAAGCATTTAAAGAGTATTGCCTTATACCACTGCTTCTCATATTGATCAATGAAGTTGCTGGGTAGAGGATGATTGCAAATAAGGAAGGGTTTTAGGCTAGATAAGACTTTGCAGATAAGTATAGAAAATCATTAGATTAATTCCGTTCCTAGGGGAACAGAAGCCTACCCAGAGCCTGAATCATTTAGATGTTTCATCCATAATCATTAACTTAACTATGGCTTGACCACCATTTGAACACTTCATTGCCATGCAGATACTGCTGAAAGGAAGTGCATGAGAGAGAATATAAATTATTTCTATTGCAGAATTTTTAGAACAGGGGTGCCATTAATAGCCAATGAGGATGACACATAAAGCTTTCCAAGAGCTTTGACAACACCTGGCAGTTGATTGAAGATGAAAATCTCAGGTCCAATCCTGGACCACTGGATGAGAATCTACATTTGTGAGGGCTTCAGCTGGCTCAAATGCAAATTAAATTTCAAAAGCACTGAAATTAGGATTCAGTGGTTCTTATCTATGGCTGAGGATTGGATTGAGCTGGGAGAGGCTAAATACTTATGGACTCTAGGCCCAACCCCAGGGCAATTAAAACAGAATCCCTTGGCATGGGGCTGAGCAATGGTAAGTATTAAGGTTTTGCAGGTGTTTCTAGTGCGCTGCCAAGGTTGGAGTCCATGGGACTGAGGGGATACCATCTGTGATGGGCCTCACTTTCATCTCGATCTTACCAAGCATCTGTGTTTTCATGTTTTAATCATTCTACTTGATGTGCTGCCACATTAGGCATATAGCACCATCTCAGTCTTCATGGAGCTTGAAATCTGGAATGGAAATATTTTAACTCATTTTACAGAACTTTACTCTATTGCACTAATTCTACAGAAGTCTATGTGCTTCCTAAAAAAAATCACAAAAGATAATAGGTATAGAGAAAATAACATGGGTTTTAAAATAAAATCAAAGCAAAACTCAGGGTGGGGTTTTTAACTATACCGATGTTTCCGAAAATAAAATATTTCCACGGTATTCCAAAGTGAGAGCTAAGCCTTGAAGTCTGGCTTCCCCTAGCCTTTGGAGAGAATGCACAATGTATTTATTCTGGGCTGTCTGAGAGACAAAGGGATCTGAATGTTCAAAGAGGGATGTGTCTGATATTAAGAAAATAATTGCTTTCTAGGGCCTAGAACAAAAGAGAGTTTCAAGTATGGATAGAAATCTGGGCATCTTAAAAACAGTGTGTCCAAAGTGGGGCCTTGAATGACTACCATGGGCCCTCGGCCTTCTCTTCCACAGCCTACCTTGACATGGGGGGGATGGGACCATCAGTGGAAGTCACCAACCTGGAAGAATATGGCTGCCTGCAGAGGGAGAAGATGAGTGAAACCCATTCTGAGGAAGCCCTGGCTTCACTCCCAGCCCGTGGAAGCGCAGCCCACAAGACCATCTGCATGGGCATAAAGTAGTCAGAGTACATGAGCTGAGAGGCTCCTTTGACGACACCCAATGCCTCTAGGCCCCTGTGTGACCCAAAAGATGAGGAGGGCACCCAAAGAATGAATGAGACTGGCCTTCTACCTTGAGGGCTGGATGATAGAAGTATTTTAAATTGATTTAAAAAATATAGAGAAACCTATTTTTCCACTTAAAAGCTAAGCAATAATTCATACTTATTACATCTGATTATAAAAAAAACTGAGCATTAAGCAGGGTTTTGAGGCTGTTTGTATAGATATTTCAAATGATGAGACTATAGTTTAGGAAATTTACTACCAATTATTTTAGGTGGAATGTTTACTTTACAAGTGCCTTCTCAATTTGATTGACTAGACAGTTTTAAGGTTCTTATGTTTAATAGATGATAAGAATTATTGCCAGAAAATCTCTGAGTTTTTTCTGAATAGCAATGCATTCACTGCATGGCTTCCAAGTCCTAATCACAGCTCCTATTGACAGCTTCAGTGGAAGCATGGGAAATTGATTATTTTATTGTTCTACTATATTTCCTCATAAAAATGTGCACTTTCTGGAATGAAGGTATAAGCACATCATAAAGCCTGCTCAAAACATCAACTGTCTCATACAACTCTTTGATCAACCAAAAGAGAAAAGTGAGTTTATACTATTTAAAAGGATTTGTGAAAATCACCTAGGTAGTAGTCTCATTGTTAAAATATTTAATTCCATCCAATCATCAACCCTTTGTTTTATTGGTCATAAAATATAAAATAAGACAGTAGCCTTGATCTGATCATTGCTCCAGACTTCTTTTGCACTACTGTACAAAAGTAGTGACTAAAAGTAGTACAAAAGTAGTGATTAGTTCAGCTCACATTGCTAATTCATTTAATTCTGCCCACTGTAGAGTAGTCAATGGCCTGGTTGATGTGGTTTCTTTTGACAGCATGACCCCATGGAAGGATTACTGCAAGAGAAGTCTCATTGCCACCAGCCAGTTGTGTCACCTTAGGCAAATGATTTTACCTCTCCAGCCTTCAGTTTCCTCATTGGGAAAATGAGGTGATTGAAATGATTGGTAAACACCTTCCAGCTTTGTAATTCTGTGAATCTATTACTTGTTATATTTGTAAGCATTCAAAACCCAAAGGCATCACCAGAACAAATGCATTGATTTAGAGATGCTGACTTAGAACAGGCCAGCTTTCCTGATGTAAAAGGAAATGCACAGCTATGAATAGCTGCCTGTTGGACAAACTGTTGTCTGCATCTATTAAAACAAGTATCTAGACAGCTTATGGCAGGCAAACCAAATAACCTCATTCAGGTGATAGAACCACCAGGGTATATACAATCTTATATGCAAATACAAGGTGCCCATTGAACCAGAAGTCATGTATTATTCAAAATTTGAATTTATGCAACTTTCAAACAGATCTAGAACACCCTGATCTTTATTCACTCAACAGAAAACTCACATAAGCTATTCTGTCTGGCATAAGAATTTATAGAAAAGTTCTGAAGCTCTGTCTCCTTCATCTTCTGAAGGAGGGAAAGAAGAAAACGAACAAGATTTTAGAAGAGAAATATACAATAAACACACTTACACACAAGACAAGCAGAGTTGACAAGATCATTGCTTATCTGTCCTTTTTTCAACATTGTTCAGTATTCCTACAATGAAAAATGCTTGACTGAATATTTATAAATATCTGTCTTTGTTGCTTTATTACTTCTAGTCATGTTTGTGAGAACCTTGGGGTTTGAAATGTGCTGTTCATTAGGCAAGCA
>VMDR010019523.1:0-18283 GCA_007922815.1 Macrotus californicus | reverse complement strand
GTGTTCATGGATTGTGTTCAGGAAGAATTAGCATCATTAAAATGTCCATACTATCCAAAGCAATCTGCAGATTCAACACAGTTCCCATTAAAATAGTAATGGTATGTTTCCCAGAACTAGAACAATTAATCCACAAATTTGTATTGAACACAGAGACCTCAAACAGCCACAGCAATCTTGAGAAAGAAGAACAAGGTTGGAAAACTCACTCTACCTGATATGAAATATCAATTAATATTTGACAAGGAGGCAAGAACATACAACAGGGTGGAGACAACATAGCCAATAAATGGTGTTGGCAAAATTGGACATACATATGCAAAAAATGAAACCAGACCATCAACTTACACCACACACAAGAACAAACTCAAAAATGGATGAAAGACTTAAACATTAGACTTGAAACCATAAAACTCCTGGAAGAAAACATAGGCAGTAAAATCTCAGACATTTCTCATTGCAAATTTTTTTTTCTGACATATCTCCTTTGGCATGGGAAACAAAAGAAAAATAAATCAATGATGTAAAAATTTTGTACAGCAAAGAAAATTATCAATGAAACAAAAAGACAACTTACATAATGAAAAACATGTTCACCAATTGATACCTCAGATAATATCCAAAATTTACAAAGAACTCATACAACTCAACACCAAAAAAACCAAACAATCCATTTTAAAAATGAGCAGAGGACCTAAATAGACATTTCTCCAAAGAAGACATACAGATGGCCAATAGACATAAGAAAAAATGCTCAATATCACTAGTCATCAGAGAAATGCAAATTAAAACCAGTGAAATATCACCTCACACCTGTCACAAGGGCTATCATCAATATGTCAACAAACAACAAGTGTTGGCAAGGATGTGGAGAAAGGGAAACCCTCCTGCAGTGTTGGTGGGAATGCAGATTGGTGCAGCCAGTACAGAAAAGAGTCTGGACATTCTACAAAAAATTAAAAATGGAACTACCTTCATATCCAGTAATTCTACACCTGGGTATGTATCTGAAGAACCCCAAAACACTAATCCAAAAGAGTATATGCACCCCTGCGTTCTTCACAGCATTATTTACAATAACCAAATTATGGAAGAAACCCAAGAGCCCATTAATAAGTAAACTGATAAAAAGTAGTGGTACATATATACACTGGAACTCAGCCATAAAAAAGAATGAAATCTTACCATCTTCAACAGTACAGATGGACCTAGAGGGTATTATGCTAGGTTAAATAAGCCAGTCAGAGAAAGACAAACATCATGTGATTCCACTTACATCTGGAATATAAAGAACAACATAAGAACATAGAAAACAGAAACAGACTGATGGTTCCCAGAACGGAGGGAGGGCGTTGGATGAAACCGTGGAGCAATGGAGAAACATAGATTGATAGTTACAAAATAGTCACAGATGTAAACACGGCATAGGAAATAGTCAACAATATGGCGATGCACGGTGTCGGGTGGGTACCGAAAATATTGGGAGGTCATTTTGTAAAGTACATGACTGTTTAATCACTACGCTGTGCAACTGAAACTAGTCCCAAACAGTATCAGATGTCAAAATTAAATTAATTCATTTAAAAAGAAAAAATGAATGTTAACACTTTGAAGTAGTTTTACAATAAAAATAAATAAATAGAAGTATGATGACCAAATGATCCAGCAAACTTGCCTCTGAGGAAATGTACAAAAGAACTGAAAGCAGGCAGTGCCCTCCGCAGCCCCCGGGGTCTGCGTCTGACTGCAACAGTGTTTGCAAGAAACAGACCCAGGGACGCCTCTTCTTCCAGCCTCTGACCTCACTCCAACCTCTTTTCCAGTTACTACGAGAACCACCTCAGCTGTCCTCAGCCTCCGAGACCAGCCAGCATCGCTTTTTGACCTTAACTCCTCATTGCCAATCAAGCATGAGCTCCCAAATTCGTCCGAATTACTCCACCGCGGTGGAGACGCTGTCAACCACCCGGCCAGCCGGCATCTGCAGGCCTCCTGCACCTCCCTCCCTCTGGGCTCCTACTTGCTCCTACTGAGCTCCCTCCTCCTGGACACTACGGCTCTGGAGGGTGCGGTCCACTTCTTCCCAGAGTTGGTGGGGAAGTGCGAGGGCGCCGCGTGTCTCTTAAAGATGCAAAACCGGGACATGCTGAAGCCTTCCCAAGATGAGGGGGTGACACTCAGGAAGCCATGGGAGCCGCCTTGGCCTTGGAGAAGCCCCTGAACCAGGCCCTTTTGGGTCTGCAGGCCCTGGGTGCTGCCTGCACAGCCCCTCAGCTCTGTGACTTTCTGGAGAACGACTTCCTGGGTGAGGGTGTGAAACTCATCAAGAAGATGGGCAACACTTGGCTCACCTCCTCATGCTGGCAGGCAGCAGGCTGGCAGGCCCCAGGCTGGGCTGGGCCAGTGTCTCTTCAAAAGTCTCATCCTCAAGCGCAACTCAGAGCCTTTGGAGCCCAGAGGGCTTGGAGGGGCCCCTCTGCATCCCTCTGGTGTCTGGTTTCTGCCTGAGCCTCTTCCTGCAACCACTACACAGCCTTTTAACCACCCTGGAGCCCTACGCTATGCACTGGACCAAACAGAAACAGTAAAGCTTTTTGCAGGAAAAAAAGGAATTAAAAGCAGGGGCTTGAAAAGACACTCATATTCATAGCATGTTTGTAGCAGCATTGCTCACAAGAGTCAACAGGTGGAAACAATCTCAGCGCCACATGATGATGGACACATAAATAAATGTGGTCTGTACATACATGGAACATCACTCAGGCTTAAAGCAGAGAGAACCCCTGACACACGCTACCTCAGAGATGAACCTTGAAGCCATTATGTTCAGTGACTGGCTTACTGACTTACAAAAGGACAAATGCAGGACACGTCCCGTTACACGAGACATTTATACTACTCACATCAATGGAGAGTGGTGGTGGCCAGGGCTTGGGGACAGAAAAATCGTTGTTTAATGGATGTAGAGTTTCAGTTTTGGAAGATTGAAATGTTCTTGATAACATTTCACAACAGTAGTATATACAACACTGAGCTTCAAAGGAGCCACTTAAAATGGTTAAATAGTAAATATGCTGTATGTATTTTACCACAATTTTAAAATAAATTGGCTTATTTAACCTCAAATATCCCTGTGATTTCTGGGTTTGCAGGAGTTCTCTCCTTTGTCTCACAGCCATTGTTAAGCTCTCACAAATCACTGCTCACCGTAAACGACCTCAGTTTGGTTTGGGCAGAGATGAGCTGGAGAAGTACAGCCTCAGGTAGCCTTCAAGGGGTCTGCCTGGAGTTACCGTCTGGCGATTCCTCACTGCGTACCAAGCACTGCAATTGCGTTTCATATGCTATCTCATTTACCTACATCAGGACACAAACCATGTCATAGAAGGTGAGGCAAGGTTTAGGAGTGTCAGGTACTTTTCCCTAAATCACAGAACGTGTTTCTGTGTAGAATTAGGTTCCATGTCAGATCCTCTTACAGCCATACAATATAGCCATTTTGTTAAAACTTGGAAAATAAATATTTGCCCTATAACACATAGACCCCCAAAATCTTGCCTCAGCTTTTTTCCCTTTCAATATCTCTGATGTGCGAGAACAATCCCAAATTATTTCTTATTCCTGTCTTCAAGCCCTCCCTTCTCTTAGCTGATTGTAACTCTTTATTTTCACCAGTTACTCTCTGCCTTTTCTATTTTATTTTTTTTATTCATTTTTATTTTTTTAAGTAAGTGATTTATTGTGAGAATTCTCTCAGAAGGAGGAGGGTAAGGAAAGCAGGATACCATGGAGGGGAAAGCTAAGCAAGGATGTGGCCATAGCTGGACAACAGCTCTAGTCTGATTCTCCAGGGAGTACAGGAACATCAATTACTCCACATCATTGGTCCAACCTTAGGGTGGGAACCAGCCCCCAGGCCAAAATGATGTAACATTCAGGTGAACCTGGCTCCATTTGGCCCGAAGGAATACCCTTGGGAGAGGTGGCCTCGGCAGCCAACCCTCATAGCAACAGGGGGATAAGAAATCTGCCTGAAAGTGGGGCTTTTCAGGGTACGAACAGTATCCAGTACACCAGTGAACTGTTCTAATTTGTCACCTGAATAGCAAAGATATCTTTGAAATTCGTCTCAAAAACTTCCTCAGTTAATTCTGTGTCATTGCACCCGGGGATAGTAAAGAATTCGTCCATGGCCCACACAAAACTTTCCACATGGGGGTAGTCTTCCTTAATTAGACTCTCCTTGATTATGTCCAACTTCCTAAGTTTCTCTAGGCACCGAAAAGCCTTTTTAACATAATTTTCAAGTGCAATATTCCAAAAAATGTTCTCTAAATGGCAATAGACCTTTATGAGGAAGAACTCATATTTCAGCTGCTCCTCAGATCACATCACCTTCTCTAGGACCTCAGATTCCCTATAATGCTGCTGACTTCTTGGTAGATTCTTAATTGTGCAGAAGGTACAATTCCATTTGGTCCTCTTAGTGTTCTCAGGTGGGATGTGACAGTCCCCATGAAAGAAGCTTTTACATTCATCACGGGATAAGAGCGTTTTTACATCTTGGTAGACCTTGCAGCTTTCTGACTCTTCCGCCCCTCCTTCCAATTTCCTTGTAATTAACCACGCTCTTACATTCCCACATGTTACAGGAAGTGTTTCATCAAGATTGTTCACTCCCCCATCTCTGCACTGTTCTGCCCCAGGTTCCCTTGTCAGTGCTGAGGTGGAAGCTTCGAGGGGCTCATCTCCATCACTGGATTCTTCAAAGTCTTCATTGCTGATCTCTGGGAATCAGCACCAGAAGGACCCAATTTGACTGTGGGTAGCGGGGAAAGTCACTGAAAACCGGCAGAGAGCGGAGCAAGCGGCATTGCTCCCTCTCGGACCCTCCCCCACATACCTGCCTTTTCTATTTTTAATTAATCTTTCCTTCCTAGTTTCTCTGGTTCTCTCTTCAGCCAACATACTGATTCTATCAAATAAAGGCCTGGGAAATATCACAAAGACAGACTTCCCACAGCAGCGGAAGCAGTACAAAGATTGTGAATACTTAAATGTTATGTTTGAATCTTCATAAAAATGTATCTACATGTAAATGGGTAACCCAATTATGGGTGATTTTTCCTTTCTTCATTATATTTTGTCTGTGTTACTTTCATAATTTTGCAATAATATTGTCACATGTATTTTTTTAAAAAAGATATTTTCAACAGGAAAAAAAAAATCCCCCCCCCATATGGTATCAAGTGAGGCTGATATCCAAACCAGGAAGTTTTAAGAAAAATAATTCCAGACCAATTAGTCTAGAGGAATAACTTTACAGCCATTTCTAAAACCAAAGGCATAGCAGGTATTATGTTATTTATAAATTATGCCTGAACTAATATGTAGGAAAACATGCTAACCTCACAGAACGGGGTTCTGTTATTCTCATTCTTATTTGTTATTATTCTTGGTTGGTTCACATCTTCTGGGTGTTTCCAGAAGATGTCTGTGCCGGGGCCTAGCTTGATTATTGGAATCCAAATCTGGGTCTCAGGGCACATTCAGTCACAGAAACTTAAAAAGTGAAAATATTGACATTCTGATCTGATGTCATCAGATATAGCTAAAGTAGGGCATTAATCCACATACATTTTCAGGGTATTTATCTTGGTGACTGTCTTTTCTCCATTTTGCCTAAGTATTTTAAATTATAGTACCAGGACCTTCCTTACTTGCTCCTTGAGTATATGCCTGTTCCCTCCAATAGGTAAAATGACCTCTCCATATGCCCTCTCTCCCACATACATTCAAATACAGTGCTGCTTGAAGCCCTCTCAAAGCCTCTCAAAGCTGCTGATACAGAGACCACAGTCTTTAAAGGGCCTAACCGAGCCCTGAGTGATCTTTTGCCTTTCTGCCTCTTAAGCTCAATCTCACAATTCTGTCCCTCTCTTTCCTTGAGTGATTCGAATGTGCTGTATACCTTTCTAAAGCCTTTGCAGGTGCTCTTGCCCCTGCCTAGAATGGTTCTTGCTTCCCGCTTCGCTGTGCATTTATTCATTCTTCAGATCTCACCTTGGATAACATTTTCTCAGGAAAGTCATCTGTGGAATTCAAGGACCCCATCCAGCCAGACAAATCACAACATGTATGCTTATTTACTGACATTATGATCCAAATACTCTTCCATTATAACTTTTCCATCTAACTTTGAACTTTTCTTTCTAGCATTTACCACATTCAATAATTATGATCTACATGTATGAATATTTGATGGATGCTTTTCCACTTTCACTAGACTATAAGCTCTTTGGGGGCTGGGATCAAGGCTAACTCCTGCTCACTAGAGCACAGGGATTTGGGAACATCACATCTGCTAATAAAGTTTTGTAGAATGAATAAATGACTTCATTAAAACCTTTTTGTTCACATCACTTTCACTTCTCTTGTCTACTCTTTTTAGCTTTTGTGTAGTTTAGATATTTTCACTATTATTATAATTAGTTCCAAATTTTTCAAACCCTTCCTTCTGCCCTGCCCTCGGTGAACCCACCGGCCTGCTCCATGCCTGCACCGATCCCATTAGGCTTTCTTAGGGAAAAGCACAAGCCAGGCAGCTCAGCAGTGCTACAAATTCCTGATTACCTACCTCAAAGGCAATCCTATTCTTTTTTTCCATTGGGATTGCTTTCATGCACCCATTGGATTGACTGCTGATAGGAGAGTTTGAACCCTAAGACTTTTACTCAACTCCTGGTTTCTAACTTGTAAGGACAAAAACAGGATTCAACAGCAAACTGAGAACTAAAGATCAGCAAGGTCTCAGTAATCACCACCCAGGGGTTCACTGGTAAACTGAGTGGAAAACGTGGTTTCAGCTGATTCCCAGTGGAGACTCTCCCTCCTTCCTGGATGAATTGGAGGCAACAGGGTCTGCAGGACAGGAGCTGCCTGCCTTGCCCACCAGTCACAGGAGGGAAAGCTGAACCAGAAGAGAAGGGGAGGTGGTTTTTTGCTCCCACCAGTGCTCCTAACTCCTCGCCCTTCTCTGTCCCACGTTGAGAACCTAGAGCAAGTGCACCATTCTGTCGCTTACTCTTCTCATGACCTTTACTGCCAAGCACAGGGTATGTGCTTGATAAGCCTTTGTGAATAAATGTTATTCTTTAATAAATTCAATTTCCTAAAGGGTGAAATGCTTTTTTGTATGATTATTTTATTTTTCATTGAATTTATTGGGGTGACATTGGTTAATAAAATTATATGGGTTTCAGGTGTATGATTATATAGTACATTATCTGTATATTGTACTGTGCGTTCACACCACCATTCTTTAAAAAGATTTTATTTATCTATTTTTAGAGAGAAGGGAAGGGAGGGAGAAAGAGAGGGAGAGAAACACTAATGTGGGAGAGAAACATCGACTGGTTGCCTCTCATATACCCCCCAACTCAGGACCAAACCTACAACCCAGGCATGTGTCCTGATCAGAGTCGAACTGGCGACCTTCTACTTTGCAGGACGACGCTGACCAGCTGAGTCACAGGGGTCAGACCACACCACTGCTTCTTTAATGTGCTCATCCACTGAAGAAAATAAAAGAGCTGAGTGCATGGTTTTGCTAAGTAAAATGTAAATAAATTATTAATTAAAACACTTATATTTTTAAAATATAAATATTAATATATTCAAGCCCTGGTTGGTGTGGCACAGTGGATTGAATGCCAGCCTGTGAACCAAGGGGTCACTGGTTCAATTCCCAGTCAGGGCACATGCCTGGGTTGCAGGCCAGGTCCCCAATGGGGGGCGCACAAGAGGCAACCACACATGGATGTTTCTCTCCCTCTCTCCCTCCCTTTCCCTCTCTCTAAAAATAAATAAACACAATCTTTTTTAAAAATTATTAACTTTTATATCCTTTTATCATTAGTTAGATATGCAACAAAAACATAAAGTTTAATTTTAAAGGCAAAATTCCAGATGTACTGGAAAAATATAGCCACCTAAACACTCCTTAAGCACCGAAACTTGACAATCAGGTACACGGTCAAAAGTCCTAAAGAGGGTGCCAAAGTCCAGTTCTTTTCTGAGTCTACTCCACGACATGGGACAAACTTTTTAAATTCTTTGATCCTGACTTGCCTCCTCTGCTGAAGAGCAGTTTATGAGGTTTATGAGGTTTAGATACGACTCTTTCCTTTCAGGGAGACTAAGTGTTTTTAAGAGGGGTTATGTCTAACCCCCAACCTGACTTGCTGGCTCTCCTGGCAAATAATTACTGCCCTGCCCATGTAATTGGTCCTCAGCTTTCTCTGGAATAAATGAACCCATCTATGCATAAATAAGCAAAAACAAATAAATGCACTCAATGAGAAATATGGTAGTTCCCCAAAAAATATTTACTGAGCATGCAAGACATTTAACTTAAGAGCTTTAGCAGATGCCAAGTAGCATAAGACAGATAATTCAAACGATAGCTTAAGATTATGTTTGGCTTCTCAACGTGTTTCTTCCCTCTTTTTCCCAGAAACAGGCCCTTGCCCTACCTCTTGGAGAACTTCCCATCTCCATTCCACTGTACCCTGTACCCTGCCCGCAGAAGTTGCCATGTGACGCGGCCAAAGAGATCACATGTGTGCCTGGAGCCGAGGTGCACGGAAGCAAAGGCAGCTGAGGCTGACTCACGCGGAGGCCAGGTCAGGAGGCCACACCACCTCCAAGGAGTCTCACTGCTGAGGGCCCTGGGTCTGCCTGAATTCCCACCTCCCACAGACCCAGTTTTCGTAGATTTGTCTAATTCTCGTTTTTTTCTCCTGATTTGTTTTTTCTGTCTATATCTTCTATACCAGTTGTTTATGGCTTTTTTGGTAAGCCACTTTAGTCCTTAAGTCCATTTTAGAAAGAAGCAGAGAACAAATAATGCATTAAAACAAAGCCCAAAAAGGCGGTATTTTAGAAGTAAAATTGCGTTTTCTGAATAACAGAATGATGACCTTCCTTTTCTTGCCTCCTTGTCTATCAGCACAAGTGACTGAAAGTGAGCCCGGCAGGTGGAAGCTGTGAACATGACAGTGAGCGTGGAGTGAGCTATTAGCAAACAGCAACTGGACACCAGTGACAGGGGGCTCCCGTCACCGGTGCTTTGTCACTTGCCATAAAAGATTTTCTAACTATCCCAATGATGTCTTCTACAGCAAAAAAATTTTTAAAATCCAGGATCATATATGCCACAAAGTTGTTTCTCTTTGGTTTCTTTTTATGTAGAGTAGTTCCTGAGTCATACTCTGTATTCCAGAACATTAATGTGTTTGAAGGCTGTAGGCCTGGTATTTTTAGAATATCCATTAATTTCGGTTTGTGTGATGTTTCCCCCACATTAGATTCAGGCTAGGATCGGGGGAAGTACTGACTCAGAAATGGTGTTTCCCTCTTCCCAGTTATCATAGGAGGAGACACCTGCTATGGATTTATCTCCTTCGTAGTGAGGTTCATGTTGACCGTTTTGTTAAGGTGCTCTGCCAGATTACTCAAGTGCAAAGTTATTTTTTTACTTCCCTAATTAATAGTGACCTTTTTAGGAGTAGGGATACTTTGTGATTATGTAAATGTCCTGTTACTCCTCATATCTCTATACTAGTTGTAGCAGCCATCGGTGATGGTTGTCTGAATCAATTATTATTTAATAATAATTATTAATAATTTTAATAATAATTTTAATAATTAATAATAATATTAATTAATTAATAATAATCAAATAATTATTTGGCAAGTTAATCATTCCTACTATAGTTACAAATTGGCTTTCTACTGTAAGGAAACATTTTATAAGGCTGGACCACTCCTGCATATATGTCCTGTCAACTACCTCGGTGGGGACGGACGCACCTCATCAGTCTCAGGGTCACAGGACTACACAAGACGGCTACAGGTGGGAGAGGCGGTGAACTCAGGTCATTCCAGGATCCTCAGCCACTGTGCTCAGACCCTGCAGTCCATGGAGCCTCCTGCAAGGACGTTCCTGCACGAGGTGCAGCAGGGTTAGAAAAGGAATTGTGTCCTAAAGTTTCATCACAAATCTCATCGTCCATGTCACTCGGCATTTAGTTTCAGGCATGGACGTGGACAACAGCGTGGTGATTGCCTGAGAGGGGAGGTGGGGGAGGTAGAGATGGTGGGGGAGATTGCAGAGGGCATGGGGGGCAAATGGTGATGGAAGGAATCTTGACTCGGGGTGGCGAACCCACCATACAGGGTACAGATGATGTGTTGTGGAATTGTGCACCTGAAACCTGTATCATTTTGTTACCTGGTATCACTCCCACACAAGCAGTTAAAGTGGGGGAAAGAAACATCAAACAAAAGGGATACTAATATCCCCACTGTAAACTTCTCAGTATTGCCAAAGTCTGAACTATCTCAAATGTCTCTAGTAAAGAGAATATCTGTAAGCGAATTCTGCCCCAGGATATGGCAGCCTACTAGCATAACCAACCTCTCAGTAAACTCATTCTCACAACCGGGCGTTAAATCTAAATCCACAGCTGGTGGGCTCTAAGCAGCCTGCTGGCCATCAGGATGGTCTCATTTCTCTCCATTTTCTCTGCCTGTGCCCCTCAGCCAGAGTGATGAGCCTTTCACACAGTTCTTGGCTGGAATAGCAGTTAGGGCACAATGACATCATGTACAGTCCTAAGAATACGAGGGGAGACCCCAAAAAAGAATTTTTTTTTAAAGTGTGTGTTTATTCTTACATGTTTAAACGTCAGTCACCTTCAAAGTGCTCTCCATTAGATGCAATCCACCTACTGAGACTTTTTTCCACTGCTCAGAACAGTTTTTGAACTCATCAATTTTGATGCCTTTTAGTGCTTCCGCTACTTTTTGTTTGTTCCACCTCCTCTCTTTGTGAACTTTTTTCCTCCAGGAAAACAAAAAAAGTTGCTCAGGGGGAGATCGGGTAAATAGTGAGGCTAGAGCACGGGGGTCATGCTGGTTTTGGTCAAAAACTGCTGAACAGTCAGCGCGGTGTGGGCAGGTGCACTCGTGAATCCCCCATCATGAAATGGGCAAATGTGTTGAAAGTCTTCAAAAAAAAAACTCACTGAAGCCGAACACAGCCCCTCACAACCCAGCTGGTGCACTGGTATGGATGCGCTCCTGGAACACCCACCTAGCAAGGGGGGGGACCTGTACTACAAGGCTCCCCAGAACATAATTCAGGGTTTTTTAGGGGGGATCCCCTTTGTATTACTCTGTTTGGAATGTTACTATATGCCTAAGAATTTATTTTTGTTTTTAACATTTTAAGTATGAGGCTGGTTTTGTGAAAATGACATTTTCCATTTGGGGAAGTGGAAATTGTTTAAAATCCTTGTATTAGAGCAATTCAAATTGGGAAGTATTAAAGGAACCTCACCTCATTTCATCAGAAGAGAGGCCAGAAATTAGACACACACAAAAAAGGAACCATGTCTCCAAATAAGGCCCCTCAGAATTAGATGAATAGGAAATTGTGGAGGGAGGAATTTTGAACTGTTAATTCTTTGGATTTAACTATACAACAAAATCACACTTCATTTTAACAATAAGAAATTTTGCTTTCATAGCTGATGTTCATATGCCATTTGATGTTGCTGTTATACTATTTAGCACATTTTCACACTATTGTGGATGCTCCTTTTTTACAGCTTCTTCTGCTGAACTATATTGAAAAACACCGCTAGATGTAATTTGTAGGGAGAAATAGAAAATGAATTTTTGGCTGAGGGTGCTGTGTGTCCTTGATATTAAATCAATTTATGTTCTGTTCTGAAGAGAGACGGGCAGGAATCTGCTGGATGATCGAGGCAGATCTCCCTGGGTTGCCTGGCAACCAGCGGGCTGACATCGACGTCTTGCTTTCCACCAATAGAAGGTGGAGGGCAAATCAAGACGGTGCTGGCTTCACGGTTTTAGAAGGAGGAAGACAGATTATTCAATGGCGTTCTTAATACAGCTTTATTAGTGATAGAGCCAACACATCATTTTGACTCTCACTTGTAGTTTTATGTTTATTCATTCACTTTAGTACCTAGAGAAGAGGAAATGGGCAGAAAGATCAGGCTCCCTCAATACATATTATTCCATTATTCCATCCTTGGGTCGCTATGATACTTTACTCAAGCCAGGTTGCTTATAGATAAATTTGTGGATTTATGTAGTATAACTCAGTAACTGTTTACAATGCTTTATAACCTCAGCCTAATATGTATAAAGAAGCATTACAAGCAAGTACATGCAAGCTATTACTTCTATTGAGCACACAGGATTAAATCTGTATCAAACATCAGAGCCTTTTTAAGTGACGCACTCACAAGGGGTTAGCCTTTCCCCTGCTCCCTTCCAGCTTTCAAGTCATGACATTACCACGTGCCTAGGTGCCCGGGTCGGAACTGAGAGCACTGCACTTTCTCACACTAACGCTCAACAGACCATGCCTAAAGCGCTATGCCCTGTTTCTTAACTCTGTCTTCCTAATTATCATCCTCTCTCATTCCTAACTGCCACCACCTCTTTTGCACCCCACACACCGTGATGGCCTCCTGGAATCCCAGCCAGTGCCCTGGTCTGAGTCCAGCCTCCCCTCCACACCGACGCACATCACCTGGTCCCCACAGCCTGCAGTGTGATATGCAGACTTTATCTACCGCTCACCACAGGGACCTGGATAGAGGACTGGGGACATGGCAGCATCCTGACTCTTCACCTTGCAGCCACCCTAATCCGCCGCCAAAGAGGGAACCATTATTGCCATAACATTCCTGACGTTAAAACACGGTTTTTCCTCATATTGGCCTTATTTCTCTCTCTCTTCTTCCTTCATTATTCTTATGTTTGCAATGGAACTGCCATACCAAAAATTCTCTCAGCAGAGGGCAGGCAGGGCATACAGGGAGCTTCCTCAGCCCGCACTGCCCTCCAGACTGCAATTCCTTGTGGCTGCAAACAGAGCTCTCCTCTAATCTGCGATTTGGCTACTGAATCTGCGCAACCCTCTCATCGAACTACCTGACCTCTAGCCTGAGGAACAGAAATTGAAACGAGTTCCCAATAAAACACGAAGAGACAAACATCACTGAAAATAAATGTCAAAACTTAGAACTTCTGGAGGAATCTTTTTAAATTTTTTTTAATTTTCAGTTACAGTTGACAATTATATTAGTTTCAGGGATACAACAGAGTGACTAGACATTTCTTGTGAAGTGAGCATCCTCATAAATCCAGTACCCATCATTAATATTACAATATTATTGACCATAAGGAGTTAAGGGGGATTGGTGATAAAAGAAAAGGGATTAAGAAAAGAAAAGGAAATTGCAAGTCACAAAAATAGTCATAAGGCTGCAAAGTACAGCACAGAGAAGTCTTTATTATTCTTTTCTTAGCAGCTTTCAAGGAATTGTGCTTTAATTAGTACTGTATCTTTAACTTCTTTCTTAAATCCTATATCCCAGTGTGAATATTTACTTGCTAGCACTCATGCTTTACAAGTAAATGTCATTTATTAGGTGAATAGCAGATACGTAATTACTATTTATCGCCTGATCATGCCCAAATTAAGTAATCTTCCTTATTTCCATGGAGAAAACACAGGAAGGAAGTCTATATCACAGCCAAACATTCCCCGAAAAGCATCCAACCCTCACATTAGAACACTGGTTCTCACACACCTTTCCCCTCACTGACAAAATAGGATAGCATCTCTGTGCTCGTGTGGGTGCAAATGATCTTAAATGATCTTCTATTTGGATCTTATCTATTAAAAAGAGCAGAAGTCAAAGAATGTTCCTCACATGAAATGTTACTTTATATGCATGCTGACTCTGTTACCGACGTCAGTTTGCCCTGGTGCCTGAGGATTTAATAATGTGCATTGAAAGCTGGCAGTCTGAGATCATTGAAAATTGTATGACACTTGAGTCTGTTGCTTATTTTTATGCACAATAAAGACAGAATTAAAATGGAGCATGTAAGGTGTAAATTTCAAATGCTCTAATAGTGCAAAACACTAACTTTGTTGTGTGAGAGACAGCCTTGCAAATTATCAGTGCAGACCACGCTGGTGCTGAAAATGAGTGTGCTGGGGAGATTCGTGAGGCTCTGGTTCAAGGGTGATCTCACAGACATTAAGATCAGGAAGAAAGAAACTGAAACAAAGTAGGGGGAGACAACACTGCCGGGCAGGCGATGAATGGTGGAGAAAGATCTGTTTTTAAGGGTAGGGATTAGGCTGGCAGCACTGTGATTACTGGGATACGGCTGAGCTCGAAGAAGACTGCCCAAGAAGATACGGGCCTAAGGGAATGAAGTGAGATTAAGAACCGGAGCATCCAAAAGTCAGTGACTCATCCGCAAAGGATTTGACTTCTCGGATGAATTTTCCTTGTACTGTGAAAAAACTAACATTTAAGTGTATATTTTATATGCTATAAAACCCGCCAGCCCACCCATTAAGAGACCTGGGATAGCTGTACCACACTGTGGGGAATATTATGAAGAAAAAAGCAGTAGTAACAGGACAGAGAAGTGTGGACAGTCCCACTGGAAGGAAGAGCTGGAGTGTCTCTCTCCGCATCAGGGCCAGGGATGAAAATGAATCGCAATACTTACATACAGAACATACTAAACTGATCACAAGTGAGGCAGGTTTCTGAGGCTGTCTGACTCTTTGTAACGTTTCTTAGGGCGACCAGAATCCAGTTCTCAAGATCCTTGTTGTTTAATAGAGTTAATGTGAGCCCCCGCAGGAAAACTGAGAGCAAGTGGCACACCTGTCCAGGATGACGTGACTGACAAGGGATGCTGATCACGGTGAGCTAAGGAATACTAGTGCATTTGCCTCGCCTCTTACAACAGTGGATGGACCTGGAAGCAGGGTGGGAACTACTCAAACGGAAACCCCAAAAGCCGGCACTCGTGCTGCTGTTACCTACAAGACCCAATAAGCAGAGACAGGGATCGAGTCTTCATGGGAGCTTTATTCAGATGGCCAGTGATCTGCAAAGATGGCGGGTTTGCACCCTAACAGACATCTTAAATTCCATTTTAAACTGACTTTTTTCATGAGGAAAAGAAAGGTGCAGGTAAGGGGACTGGAATCCAGGGAAGAGGTTAATCAGATAAAAGCTGCAGCATTCTTTCATCCGCATCCTCATTGGTCATCTTTATCTCTGTCCTGGCTGGTGGGCGTCTCCCCCTAGAGCACACCAGCTCAGATACCATCTTAACGGCTTGCGGTCCTCCTGAGGCACCAAGGTGGGACTGCCTGTGGTCTCCTGGAGTCGGGGCGGGTCACATCTTCAGTTCCTGAAACAATAGCTTTTTACGTACATTGATTGCTATGCTTATGGGCTATCACCTAAAACTGAAACTTTTCCAGCTATGAGTCTCCCACCAACATTTCTTGCATCCTCAGTAGAAGTGCACAGGCTGTGCCTGCTGTGCGGCTCCTCCTGCCTCCGCGTTTAAAGCTGGAGAAGCAAGGTGTTGCACTGATAGTGCCCTGTGAGTTTGTAAAACCGTGACGTCCTCACAGCTCTCCTGGCGGCAGCCATTCACACCTTCTCCAAGGGTTCCTTGCTGAGAGGGAAAGGGTCCCTCTAGGGAACTCTTCCCAGTGGTTCCAGGTGTTGAAATGATCAGAGGGCCACAGCAGAGCTCAGAGCCGCAGGAAGGACACACGGTGCTGGGGACAACTTTCCTTTGCCAGTACACACCGAGAAAGATGGCCCAGCGAGGCAGAGGGAAGGCTGTCGGGTAGGTTAGGCTGTGGCCTGAGGAACACAGAGCTGCCCCGCGGCAAAGGAACGTCAAGATTAGACTTCCTATGTCCTTAATTCTCTTTCTGTTCTTTTTTTCACCCAAAGAGCTTTAGTAGAGTTTCTCAGTGGAAATAGGCTGTTTCCACTGAAAGAGGGGTGAAAAAGAAACGATAAACAATGCTGGAAGAAAAAAAAGGCAGGGCATATCTGCAGATGCAGCCCAGACAGAAAATAAGAAAATTCTAGCAATAATTGTGTACTAATAAAGCTCCACATTTGAATGAACAGCCAATCTTCTGGAAAAAAAATCATAACATCAAAACTGACTCAAGAAAAACAACACACCTGAATAGCACACCCTTTACTGCATGAGCTCATGTAGAACCTGATTCTTTCATCAGAAAAGGATAATATGAGAAATGAAAATTATACATCCCTCTCATTTGTCCTCTTAAAGATAAGCTTACTTTTAAATAGTGTAAGCCAAAGTCAGATACTGTTAACGACAGTTAAGGGGTTAGCAGAAGCAATTCACCCAAGAACTCCTAAATACTGTAGCAAACTTAGCTAAATAGTGACAAAATAACCAGAGACAGGGTCAGAAATAAAAATTTACCTAATCACAACTGTCATTAAGGGAACTAAAAGTCCTCGGAGATAAATGGTGATAAGGTGGGAAGTGAGATAACTTGTCAAACAGTGACTATGGAATTGAATGTGAGTCACTTTTCTCTAATCTCTTCTGGACACACCCCAGCTTATCTTACAGTTGCCAGATAAGCGCAGCTGTTAGGTTTCCAATGATGTACTCGTGGGGACCCAAGCTGGCCTCTAGTTCATTAGTACTTCCTGCGTCCACTTCTTGATCCTGAACTTGCCAGCTGTACACCCTTTGAAATAAAAGTATTTAAAAGCCCCCTGGAATCAGTCTGTGGTTTCCTTTTATTTCAACTCTCACTGTTTGTGTTTCCTGTCTAAGATGGACTCTCTTTGGGGAGAAAGTGGGAAAAGGAGCCAATGTCTCGGTGTATTCACCCTGCAGTCAAACACATCCACTACTTCCCTTTCACTCCAAAGGTTTTCCCACTGGTCATCCAGGGTGATGGGAAAGCAAAAGTATCAAAGCCTCATGATGTTATAATGTAAAACATAAAATAAATAAAATCTTGAGTTTCCAATTCCAGAAGAGAGAGTGCATCTTGAAACTTTGCTCTCCTTCCCTAAACACAGAGAAATTATAGAAAACCTGTATGAAATATATAACTACAGATGAAAACAAAGAAAAAAGAATGTCTCTATAAACAAGAAACAGGAAATACTGAGTCACAACACGCATAGCATTCAGCGTAGGCTGACCATCAGAGCTGCCCTTTGCAGAGGAGGCTGGGCCAGAGCTGCACAATCCAGCGAGCTCCAAGCCAGAGCCTCCCTCACAAAGGGCCAGCGCAAGGTCACAAAACAATGACCATACAGGAGGGACCCGCAGCTGAGAACTGTTCCGTAGAGTCAAGAACACCAGCATCTCTAAAAGAGCATACACGAAACCGAAAAATCAGAAGAACTTACAGCTTCGGAAATAAAAACGCCAGGACAACGAAGTGAATGTAAAATATAAGTATCAAAATGGGACTGGCTCCACAAAAATGAGAGAGCAAAGCCTTAAACATAGGCTTAAGCAACAGCAGCTTCAACACAGGAGAGAGAAAAAGGGAATCCCACACAATGGGAAGAGAGATCCCAGAACGATACCCATGCCTCCAGGGACACGAACAGCGGCCAAGCCAGCACCACTAATGTGACACAAGAAGTCAACGGCTGTCATCAGCGACATCCCCCACTGCCTGCTTCAACTCTAACACACTCTCTGACTCTCTGTCTCTCTCTTCCCCCAGCCCCCGTCCCCCATTCCTTGGTCAGTCTGGCAAGAAATTTATCAATTTGATTGATATTTTCAAACAACCACCTTTTCCTTTTACTGATTTTCTCTGTTTTGAGTATTTCCTAAATAATGATTTCTGTTTTTATATTATTTCCTTGTTTTCAGTTATGAGTGGATTTCATTTGCCTTTCCTTCTCTTAAAATGATAAATTTCTCTGTAAGCCCTGCTTAAGGTACATTCCACAGATTTTGATATTCGTGTTTTACCACTCAGTTCAATTATTTCCTAATGTCCCTTATGATCTCTTCTTGACTCACAGGTGATTCAGAAGTGTAGTGCTTAATTAGCAAATACTTGAGAATTTTTCATACGTTTTTCCTAGTAGTGTGTAACAATTCTGTTTTTTACAGAGAACATACTGTGAATGATTTCAGCCTTCTAAAATTACTGAGACATGCTATATGGCCCAGCACAGGGTCTTTCATGGAGAATGCCTCACACATAGTGGCAAACAATGTATATTCTGCAGTTACTGAGAATATGTTCTACAAATGTCAATTAGGACAGGCTGGATTTTTTAATTGTTCAAGGTTTGTTTACTTACTGATTTTTTTT
>VMDR010019522.1:0-18270 GCA_007922815.1 Macrotus californicus | reverse complement strand
TCACCATCAGGTTTTCAAATTTTAATTTGTATCTTGACAGATGGTTTCTAGCTTCATGCTGTCTTTGAGTTTCATCATTTATCTCCCATTTTCAATATCCAACATCTCAGATAAACTTTCAACCCCATGTCTAGAGTCATGAAAACTATTCTTAATGTTCTTTGTTCAAATACTTTCTCTCTCTAATCCAGCTACCAAAGAAGGTGACCTAGTATTGTTGTATCATATAAAAATAATTAGAATAGTTATCTTTTATTGAATGCTTAGTAAGTGCTGGAATCTATGCTAAACATTCTACATTTACTTTTTTATTTTATACCTTCAACCAATCAATGTAGAAAATGTGCTTTTTCTTTTCACATAAAAGATTAGGAGACTAAGCCTTGTAGAGGTTAGGTAATTTGTCCTTACTTGCAGTCTCCAGCTTAGGGATAAAATTCAAAACTCAAAGCCTGCCCTGTCTGACTTCTGAGACTGAAATTTGGTCATTATATCATAGTGCCTTCAGAATAAAAAAAGTCCTTTAACCCATTTATAGGTCTTTAAGTAGGGGTTCTTGACAGGATTTGCCACATGACACATATATTTCATTTTAATTTGAAAAATTTCAAGTTACTCAATAGTGAAAAAGTGATATTGATGTGTTGACTATTCAATTCAGCAAGTACTTACTGTGTCTATTATGACCCCTCCACGTACTAAAGAGTGTGATATGCTGAATTATTTTATTGTTAATGTGGCAAAACAACAGTACTCTTCATTGGAAGCAGGGAATTCAGACTTGTTAAAAGTGATGTTTTGTATAAAAGATTAATAAAAAGGTAAGGTTGGCTAAGGATACATTCTGAATGGCTTCAAAAAATATTGACCCTCATCCTGAAAGCAATGCTGAAAAGTTATCTCAACAGGCAAGTCATGAGAACCAAACATTAACTTACAAGTGCTCATCTGGTGGGAGGGTCCACATGCACTGATGATGCAAAGAGTCTGAAACCAGACAGAGCAATTAGAGGCTGTTTCAATAACGTGTGTATAAAGGATGATAAAAGGTACCAGACATATTTCGATGCCTGCCACATGCTTATGATGCACCAGGAATGGCTAGAAATTTTGCATACATAATTTCATGTTAATTCTTGCAAAAAAATAATAAGCTAATAATTATCTTGATGTTATTGGTCAAGAACTTGAAACTCAGAGAGCTTACACAGTATCTAAGGTCATGGAAGTAGAGGCAGAAAGGTAAGAATTAATATTAATGATATTTCAAAGACATGTATATCAGGGTTGGTGTTTAAATGTGAGAGTATAAGACAAGCTAAAAACCTATGCAAGCTTTCAATCCTGTGATGCTAGAAAATGGGGTGCTGTTATTTACGGATGAGAGCTAAAGCGAGCACAATGGAGCCTCTTCTCCATGTATTTACTGTACATTCCAGATTAATTTTCCAGATAACTACCATTTTAATAATATTCCTTCTATTCTCAACAAACTTAATTTTACCATATTGTCTCCAAGTGATCACTGTTTGTATCTAATGCATCTTCCAAAAACAATAATTTGCCACTACCAAGAGCAAAAGAATCTTTGTATTTTTCTTTTCTAGTTGAATATTCATGGAGTGTTTGATTAGCAAATTTAAGTTACAAAATTTTAGTACATGTAATTTAGTACAGGGAACAAAAAGAATTACAGGCATTGCATAGCATTTGTGAGATTATTGTTGTTGTTTCTATTGTCGTTTTGCAAAAGTGATTCCAAATCTAGAGACTAACTTGTAGTTCATTATTGTTTTATTATTTTTTAACTTTTTTGGTATGCACTTCAGTTTGTAGCACAAATCTGGGCACCTAGCAAATACTTCATAAATACTCATCAAATAGTTTTGGAAACTATTTCTTTCAGTTTATAAATGTGATATTCTTTCTTCCTCAAGAAGGGTCACTTACAATTCTCACTTTGCAAATGAAAAATGTCAAAATACTCATTGTATGGCTGAAAACATAAGCACACTTCATAGTATCTCAAATATATAGTTAAAAAGGGAAAATAAACATCGTAGTATTTTACTCCTATCCACCCTCTAGCCCACGGCTCTTCCTTAAGTGCATGGCTAAGGAAGAAAATAAATGCTTCTAGTTGTTCCATGCTTTGTCCAAATGAGGTTAAGTTTCCCTTAAGCACGTACCGTCTTTTATATGTGCCTATATGTTTTCTTATCTATGACCACATTTTGCCCTTATAACAGTCCCAGGAGGTAAGTAGGTAAGAATTACTATCCCCACGGTGCACAGATAAGTGCCAAGTACAAGGACCTTGCCTAAAATCACACAACTGAGTATTGGCAATCAAGTCTCTGGATAGACTGCCCATCCACCTTCTTTCTCCTAAAGCAGGCAACCTCTGAGGCTGACTAACATTTTTCTCAATTAAAGCTATCCACATTAATTGCAGCTGTTTTCCAAGTACATGGAAGGGGGAGAGAACATATGTTCTTAACCTTAAAGAGAAGTGAGAGAACAACCACAGAGAATTGACGATAGGAAGCATCTTTCAGGCAATTTACGATTTGAGTCCAGGCCTGCATCTGCTGTGACAAATAGAAGAAGCGGTTGGGTAATTACCTACAATGTTAATCCCTGTAGATAGCCACTCTCCCTAAACCCTTCAAATCACTTTGTCCTTAGAAGCATTCCCTTCCTTCTCTTAGTCTGACTCATTCTATGCTTAATGCTATGAGGGCAAGGACAGGGTCTTCGATGTCCCAGATAGCTGGACTGATTGGCTCCGCTTGCGCTGATGAGCACAAGGGTGTCATTGAGCATCACAGAGGAAAAACTACCTCTGCTGTACTGGAAACTGCTCAGGGTTCCTGATTACAAGAGCAGCTGTGTGAGTGTGGATATCCCTTAACATCTTTCCCTGATCCCTAACAGGCCAAATTCAACTTGTTCTTCAAGGTCCAATTAGCTCCACCTTCGCCATGAAGATTTCCCAGAATATACCAAGTTGATTTCCCACTTTAATTGAATCCCTCAGGCAAGAGATGGCTCCTTTTGGTCCCAAGTTATAGCCTACCTTTCACTGTTGCTTAATCATGTCCTTTACATATACATGTCTCCTAATTAAAATGAAAGGCCAGGGATTATACATTTTTTTTTTTTGTATTTCTTACCCTACTCCAATCCCCTTCTTATTCCACTCTCACCCTCAACTAAAATAAGCGTCTGGCACAGGACTGAAGTCAGATGAAATATGACAATGTGAATGATTTCTCTAAATATGTTGGGACTTATCCATCCAAACAAATGCTGTTCCCTTTAAAGCAGAGTTCTTGGAAAGTTCTGCATATTGCTGCCTTTGATGATTGCTTCTCTCCCAGATTGGTTTATTGTTTACTGGAGAGATAGCTGATGTTCACTTTATTTTTGGATTGAATAATTTGCCTACTCCTGTGCATGCCCCTAACCAGTAGACCAGGCACATATCCCTGATTTTAAAACAAACAAAAAAATCTTTCCAGCTTGAAGCCTTCTAGTTGGGATTTTAGAGATATAGCAAATGAAATATTAGTGAGTAGCTCAGATAAGTACATAACCAAGTTATTGAATGTCTTTACATTCTTCACTCCCTGTGGAGATTAGGTCTTCCCCCTTTAGAGTTTCCATCACATTGGGAATTCCAAGAGAGCATTCTTTAACCCTGCAGAGGTGGGCTGTCCTGACTCTCCCAGCCTCACCAGCCAGCGAGCTCCAGTTAAGTGCTAAACAGACATTATTCTTCTTTCTTTGCCTCAAGATCTAGTATAGCATCTTAATTAATAAAACCAAAAATCAAGTAATTAACTATCAAAAACTCATTCCCATTTGCAGTGATAAAGGAATTCAGTAAAGGCACTGAGCAATGTGAATTTGAGAAGACAGACAAGTCTTCGTGGACCACCAGAGACCCCCCATAGTGGGTGAGTGAAAGATAGGGGGAGGAGGAAGAAGGGCATCTCAGAGAGCCACACGACCAAAAATACCGATACATCTTCTATTAGGCTTTAACAAAGAGGTTGACGGCTATTCCATCATCACTACCCTCATAAACCTAGATAATATCATTAAATCAAGAAATTGTCTCCATTTTGGAAAAGGTTTTCAATAAAAGTATTATCACACCTTTGAAAGGTACACTGAAAAGGACACTAAGTTATGTGACTTTGAAAAATCAGTTACACAGTCTACAGCCATACCGCCCTGACCGCGCCTGATCTCATCTGAAAAATCAGTCACTCTTTATAGACCTTGACCTCCTTCCTCATCTTCAAAACTGAAACACTGATTCTTGTCCTGTCTCTCTTGGGATGAAGATGAAGGTCAGATGATATCATATATGTGAAGTGCTGTGAAAAGCACTCGTGCAAATGTAAATAATTAATACCTAATTTGGCTGCTACATTGGAAGAGAATACAGCTATCTGAAGATGAGAGTGATAGCCATTTGAGTTACTTATTTTGAGCACACTTCCACCCAGGGCCAACACTTCTGCATGTGAAATCACCAGGCAGGTATAATTAGGCTTGACAAAATATGGTTCTCTTCTTCTTTCTTTTTGTTTCACCTTCTACAATTTTGGATCTAAGGAGTGGTTGAATTTTCAGAAGAATCAATTTGAAAATACTGTATCTACTTAGAGCTACTCTGTATCTCAACATCTATTTCAGAAAGAAGGGTTGTTTAATAAAATTTGATAAATAAGTGAAGTTGCAAACCAACAAAGACTTGGAATTTATTTGTTAATTAATTTAGTAATTTATGCCAAGAATGTATCCAGGTCATTTAGGAAATAGCTTCTCTTTCTTGTGATTTAGATCCACTAGTTAATTGGTTTCTCTGCCTGGCTGATTGTCAGTTGAGATGCCTACATTGCTTATAACTAGCATGTTTATAAACAGAGCAAAGTTATTAATTTAATCTGCTTCAGTTGGTGGGCAATGTAAGGGAACCAGCCTGTGTGTACATAGTTCCCTTGGGATGTTGTATGTTTGCTGGATTACCACCTTAGAAAAAGTCAGGTTGTGTCTGTCTACACAACACCCACAAGACTGGACTATTTAGGCTACCTAGCCAAACAACTGATTGATTCAGTGGCACATATCCATTGCTTGACTGAACTTCTGGTTAATGGAATTGCATGGTTAATGAACTTTGCTTGGTTGACCCAATAATGCTGTGGAGACAGATTCTTTATTATTTTTTCATAAAAATGTATTTCCTTGAAAAGACTAATGATTACTTTTAATCACCTAGATACAAATAATCAGTCTAGGTTAATATAAAAGACATTGGTTTGGGAGCTAAGAGATCTGTATTCTCATCTAGTCTTATGTCTCTCATTACCTATTTGACCTTAGAAAATGCACTTCAATCCCACACCCCACCTTCTCTCCCCATCACCACTCTTTCTCACCTCTCACTCCCAGCCTTAATTTTATTATTTGTAAATGAAACATTTAAACCAGATCTCAAATTTGTGTTTTATGAATTTTTGATGCTATATCAGTACTGCCCTTTCACTAGAGAATCCGTGCTTATATAGGCTTCAAGCATCTAAGTACTCATTACTCATCTCCAGTATAAACAGACTTATAATCTATTATGAGATAGATTCTATGTTAGAGAAATGAAGGGTACAGGCAAGGCTTCCCATTGGAGTTGACACCTAAGCTTCATATTGGACTATGGGTAGAGGTTAGTTAGACTGGTGAAAAAGGAGAGAATAAAAGTGAGTTTCAGACTGAAGCAGAATTGTGATCAAAGGCATGGAGATATGAGGAATAGCAGTGCTTCTACAAACATAGCTACTGCTCAGCTTACCTTGAGTGCAAACAGGGACAGATGGCAATAGCCCTGGATAATCAGGCAGTACCTATGGTGTGGTGGCTCATACCTGTTCAATAGGTTCTACTGTTTTTCAAGACGTGTTTTGAGTGATGACAAAGACCCTTACAAGCAAGCCTACATTCATAAGCCTAGAAATTCCTGATGGCTCTGGAACAAGAAATTGGTGCCAACGTGCAATGTGGTTGGAAGGGAAAAGAGGTTTGTGTTAAAGCAGGAATGCCATTTGGGAAGCTGTCACAGCCATCTAGGTGAGAAATGAAGGGGACCCACACCAAAAGGCAGTGAGGTGGATAAGCAAAAGAAATTATTTTACTTGGCACAGCTGTTACCTGAGAGATTATGGGCAAGAGCCGTGAAGGGTGGCACGGTTCCTCCGCACTCATTTAGGACTGTGGTGAGTAAGGGTATATTTTACTTTATTTACTTTTTAAACTAGCAGTTACAAAAACATGTCAAAGCTGCACGCCAATTAATGAACCCCTGCAGGCTGGGCTGAGGTTTTATTAGAGGCTATGGGAGATCTGTTGGAATGGTAGCCAAAGGGAGGCTTTGGCTCACAGTGGCCTACATCCATGACAAAGCTGCATTCCTCATGCCACAGACAGCTATCTCACAGTTGTGTCGTCTGAGAAGTATTAGGTCTGAGATTACTATCCTGGCTTTACCAGCCAGCCAACCATGCATGTTCAAGCATATGACACACCCAATACGGTATAAGGCAAACAGCAGATCTGAAGAAAGACAACTTCTACCTGAGCCCCTGCCTGCTCACTTAGCCCTGTGACATGCCCACAAGACAAAGGCTAAGCTGATTCCCCAAATGATGTCAGGTTGACTAGTGGTATCTTCCCTAAGTCTCCTCTCTCCATCCACTGAAAACTTGCTCTATACCTCTCCACTACCCTCCCATGCATAGCCGTTGTTGATGAGAGCACTGGGCTACATTCAGATACCTTCACAAGCCCTTTCTAAACCTCGCAAAGGTTTTGAAGTAGGAGGTTAAGCCTTTCACTTCAAAACCTCAAAAAATAATATGGTGTGTGAATTTCATTGTCCTTTTCCTTCTAGCTGTCTAGCTTTAGAGCTTGTGTCTTCTATTCCTGTCTATACCAAATCTAATAAACTAAATGAGGTTAGAAGTTCCTGAATGATAATAGCTTCAGAAAGCTGACCTTCTCCAAGAGAATGTGCATTTTTCTTAGCAGCCTTCAAAGCATTAAATCAAAGACTGATAGGAACAGAAATAAGGATGCCATTGCAGAAGGGATGGGAGATAGCTCAGAGGAAGGCCCTATGAACTTTGACTTACTATCCTTAAGCACAAAGAATGTATGATTTGTTTTCTTAATGGAATATGATTTCTATGTCAAAAAAATCGTGTATAAGAATAAAATTTATTTGCAAAGACTAAGATGTTTCACTTTTAATGTTGACACAAGTCAACCCCATTACAATGAAAACTCAGCTAAGATGTCCATGCTCCAGATGAAGGGCCACTGAATTCAGACCCAATGGCTCACAATTTAAGTCTGACTCAGGATTCATTGCCACAGGCCTGGGTACACATTAGCTTTCCAGGTAATAGGCTAAAGATTCTATGAGCCACCCAGTCTTAACCCTGCATGGAGTTTAGGCTGTGACATGGGGGCTGCTAACAGGCCCCTTGGCCTAAGACTTCTTCCCCCAACTGCATGCCACAAAGCCTATAACCTCATCATGCAAAACTCACTCCCTTGAGTTTTTAAATTCACTATTTCTCTACTAAGCAGAACCAGATGCAATCTAAAGCTGGTTCTGATTCATACCTTTAATGGATCATGTTCTATCCCAAACTTTAGCTGGACAGAAGATTATAACTCAGGAATCCATGGACCAATAATAAATTCATAATGGACTTCCAGGGACCTGTGGACCCTGGAAATACAAGCAAAACTTCTGTTTAAATACCAGAATCCTCATTCCTGTCTCTGTGGGAAGTGATAGGAAACCTTTAAATTCATGTAGATGCATTTTTCTGGAGAAAAGCCCTCAAGTTTCATCCCATTCTTGAGCAGGTTATTGATACAAAGAGATTTAAAATGATAGAGACACAGAATAGGATAAGGGATGCAAAGTAGTTTGGCAGGGTGTGGGGAGGAGAGCAAGTCTGAACAGGGTGGCAGAGAGCCCTTGAAACTAAATGTCCTGTAGTCGCATCTCATCTGCAGACACAAAAGCAGCTTGTAATCCTGACTCTTGTTCAGTAGTGGCCCATGCCATGTCCTGACCATTGCAGCAGTTCCTCCAGCCCACCTGGGAATGCCAACCCCAGAAGAGGCACTTTGAGGCCCTGCTCTTGGGACACCTTGCCACACGACTTTCCATAACTGGTCTCCCCACACAGTTTAGAATCTCTCATGAAAAGGCTGCACTATGCACTTAGGCACAGAAACCACTTCATTTCTTGACTTTTCCCTGTTCGAGTTGGCTTGAGCATTCAGGGTCCTGCAAAGCCCTTGTCACTGCCTCAAGGAGGAGACAGAGCAGGGAGCTGCTTTAGGCCTGGGAAGCTCTGGGCTGAGCGCAGCTCTGGCAGGGAGGGCGCCTCTAGGGACTGGGACAAACGGGTCAGACCTAAAGTCCAAATTCTCCTAAAGAAATGGCAGAGGGCACCCATGTGACTTACAGCAAACATATCCTTGTTTGTTACTGTTGACTGGGTCCTCCAGGCAGGTGCAAAGAGCAACTTCTGGAAGAGCCTACAACCTTTATCATACAGATGATCAGGCGCCTACCCATACAGCCAGACGTGATGCATGCAACCAGATTTACCTTGGCCCTATGCCTCACCCCAATGCATCCATGCCTCTCCCCATATACACATGCACATACATAAACACACAATCTCAAAGCTTACCAAAGCAAGGCAGATAGGGAAAAAATGCCACTAACCCTATTGCATAACATTGGTCATAGCTTCACAGTAATCTATGCCCATTGTGGAATATAGAGGAAGGTACAGAGAAGGGAATGAAAAGTATCCGTATTCATACCAACAGTGGTATCCTCTGGATGTATTTTTCTCCTAACACAACATAAATTACACATACCACACGCAAACCGCTCCATTCTGTTCTGTTTTCTTGGTAGTAGGGGCTGATCTTGGAAAGATGCTCAAAAGATACTAAAATAGCCAGGCCAGTGCTTCCCAAAGCACTGGGCTCTATGATTTGTAACTTCTATGGGCTCTTTATTAATAGGCGTTTATGTTAACGGTGTTGTGTGGTCAAACAAGGTTGTGAAATGCCAGGTTTAACAAAATTAAATAAGATTCTTTATCACTAAGTCTTTAATATATTATATACACTAAGTATTCCCAAGAATAAGAGAGGCCATGAGGTATTTCTCAAATACATTTTGACCATAGAATCCCCCTGAGAGGGAGCATTTCATTTGCCTCATATGTTATGAGTAGTTAAGGAAATGCTAAAATAAAAATCAGGGAAAAGAAGTCCTGTGATCATTTCTGGCTCTAACACTTACTCAGTATTTGATTTCAATTATCTAATGCTGTGTAACAAATTACCTCAATACTTAGGCACTGAAATCAACATTTATCATCAGTTTCTGTGAGAGAGAAATCCAGGGGTGGCTTAGCAGGAGGCCAATGGGCTGGGGCTGAGGGTGTCTCCCAGGTGCAGTCTAGATGTTGATCAAGGTTACAGTCACCTCAAGGCTCAACTGGGGAAGGATCTGCTTCCACATCACTCACACAATCATTGGCAGAATTCATTCCCTTAGGGTTGTCAGGGTGAAAGTCTGTTTCTCACTAGCCATTGTCCAGAAGCCTCCCCCAAGCCTTTGCCAGGTGGGCCTCTGCAGCTTGCTTCATTATAGGAAGCACACAAGAAGAGCCAAAGAGAGAACAAGCAAGAGGGAAATCACAGTGGTTGTGAGCTAATCTCAGAAATGGTGTCCCACCTACCACATTTTGCCCTATTCTATTTGTGAGAAGAAAGGCTCTAACACACAGGGAAGGAGATTCTAGAAGAGTGTGATTAACCAGGCAGCAGGGATCAAGGGAGGCCATTTTAAAACAGGGGTAATCCAGGTCCATCCATGCTGTTGCAAAGGGTAAGAGTTCCTTCTTTTTTAAAGCCATGTAGTATTCCATTGTGTAAATGTATCACAGTGTTTTATCCACTCATCTACTGACAGGCACTTGGGCTGTTTCCAGATCTTGGCTATTGTAAGTATTACTGCTATGAGCACAGGAGTGCATATATTCCTTCTGATTGATGCTTCAGGATTCTTAAAGTATATTCCTAGAAGGGAATTTCTGGTCAAACAACAGTTCCATTTTTAGTTTTCAGAGAAAAGAAATTCCATACTATCTTCCAAAGTGGCTGATCTCACTCATATGTGAAATCGAACAAACAGAATAAACTGACGAACAAAATAAAACCAGAGCATGGATACATGGGACAGACTGACAGATCACAGAGGGGAGAGGGTGAGGAGAAGTGGGAGAGGTTAGCCAAAGAACATGTATGTATATGTGCATAGTCCATGGACATAGACAACAGTGTGGGAAGGCCAGGGCAGGGAGGGGGTGGGGGCTGGGTAAAGGGGGACAGAGAGAGAAAAAAAGAGGGACATCTGAAATAGTGTCAATAATAAAAAGAAAGAAATACTATAAATATAACACAGCTAATCACAGCTATTCATAATGATCACAGGATCCTCATTCTTCATTTAGAAGATTATCTGATCTCCATATTGAAAGCTAAGAGGCTTGAGGTTCTGTAGGGTTAAACGTGTTTCCCTAGGTCACATGATACCAGGTGGTGACAATCCCTTAGCAGGGACTCAGATCTCCTGAGTGTTAGTTTGGTGCTTCTTCTATGACAGCAGGCTGCCTCAGTGTTTACCTCTATAAAATGAAATTAATGATCTCTGGACTGCCTTTCCCCTTCAATGGATATCTATGAGAAACCAAAGCAATTGAAAAACTAAAAATGCTATAAAAGCATACAATAATAACTCTTCAAAGTTATATTTCCTTATTATTACGTCTTTTAATAATAATGTTAAGTGCTTAAGTTTAGGGCCAACCAAACTTGTGCGGTGAAATTTCTTCTTACTCCTCCTTTTTCTTTCTTTGGTGCTGCTCTTACCAGCTTTGGGAAGATGGATAACTATTATTGAGGGAGCCCACGGGGCCAAGCACTTGTCTCCTTCTCATGCCCTTGTTTCCAGTGCCACTTACTGGGCATTTCCATTCCCATTACATTTGTATCAGTGTCCTGAATTGCCTCACGTGAGTTTTTCTCATTAGTGGCAATGCCTATTCGACCTGAGAAAATTTCGCTTCCTTCCTGAACAGTTCTTGTGTGAAAAGAAAGGCTGGGAATACTGCAGAGACCCAAACATCCTGCCATTGCTCCTATCTGCCCCAAAGTGTCACATGAGGTAGAGGTCCACCACCTCTGTGGAGTCCTATGGCATCCCCACCACTGGAGCGTTTTCACACATACCCAAAATTTTACCTTGCTCAGCCTCAGAGCTACCATTTTTTGAGGATCCACTTTTAAAGCACTTCATAGGATCATCTTTGATTTCATACACACATACTCAAGTGAATAGATGAGATAAATGAGGCGATAGACAGTTCAACCCCTTGACCTACTTCAAAACAAAGAGCAAAACAGGGAATCAGCCAGGGCATGTCCACTTCCAAAGTCCAAGCTTGTATTTTCCCCCACATCACCATAAACATCCAGGGTTTTGATTGTATTCTCAAGCATATTCTAGGCAGCACGGAGGGAGGAAGTTTGCCTGCCTTATCTGTAACCTCAATGCCTGACAAAGCATTTAAATTAGTACCATGCACTGTTCATTGCAGGTACATTTATCACTTCACCATCCTTTCCAAGATTCTTGAGGACAATATCTTGCCCTACTCTTCTCAGCAGCCAGAGCCAACCCTCCAATGTATTACAGGTGTGTAGTTTATGTCTCCTCACCCTGTCACCTCAGGAGTCACAGGCCGTGACCTCATGAGGCAAAATCATAAATTCAGTGAATGTGGGTAGAAAAGATTATGTCGAGGGAGCTTAAACACCTAACCCCAGTCAGCCAATAAATGCCTGCCAGTGAGTGGCCCCATGTCACACTATTACTGAGGAAAGGATGAAGTGGGTTTCCCAACGAGTGTTCTTGGCATACAAAGGATGGTTCCTGAGACTGGGGAGCTCCCTTTAATTTGTTCTGAATCATCTCCTTCACACTTCAGAGAAATCAAGCTGTTCTTTTATGTTTCCCGTTGAAAGCCAGTTTATCCACACATTTGAGGAAAGAAGAGCATGTCAGGGGCTTCTGGACAGTCTTCACATTTTCTCCCAGTATATTTTGTTCCAAAATATTTGTTCTTCCAAGAGTCGAACACAGTACCTTTTCAGTCTCCTCAGGCCGCCCACATTTTAACCTTATCTCAATCATGAACGTTAGCCTAGCTCAGCTGTGTATACAATTAAAGTGTTTGTTTATAGAGCTTTCTATCACAAGCACAGAATAATAATCAGGTATCATTCTGTCAGTTCATGTTGCCAGCAAAACTTTTCTTGACATTCTCCCAGATTTCTCTCACATTCATTTACCTTGTCTCTACTTCTTGGCTCCTCATTCCCTTCCTTCCTGAAGTAATTGAGAACAGGAATCTCCCTGTCAAGTTAGTTCCTCGCTCTTTTGCCAAACGTTCTTTATTTCACTTATTTATTGGGCTCATACATGTCCCCAGAGTTTACAGTAAGCCGGAGATTCACTGAATCCCAATTTAGTATTTCCTTTGCCACTAAATCCATCTCTTTATTACTGTTCAGCCTTAACAGCATGCATTGGTGCCAGAAAATACAACATTTATCTCACAGCTGAGGTGCAAATAGGATATTCTTTGAAATATTTTGCCCTTTATCCAGGAGCCATAAAAGACAAAAATGTATTCTGCTTAACTTAATGTCAGCCTCCTAGCTCCAGCTGTGCCGTCTGCAGTTGCAAGAACAATTGTCTTCTGCAGTTTAAACCTGGTCAAAGATTTCCCAAACACACACAACCTTGTGATAATAATACTTCAATTCTCTTTTTGTAAGTTTTCAACAGCATTTAAGTCATTTGCAGTAAAATATGCAAAGTGCTTTTACATTTGTCGGCATGGACACGGAAGAATTCTCACTCATCGAGAATTACTCAAATACTTGGAAAATTGAAGCCAAATCACACAAACTCCAAGACAAGTCATTCAGAAATCAAGATCAGAGTCTGACACAGGGAAGAAGGTGGTAGCCTCTGGGTCCCTCCTGGGTCCCTCGGGCTCTTTGCTCTAAGGCAGCTCAGTCATTCCTTCAACAACCCCATCTCCCATCTCTTTCCACAAAGGAAGAGCACTCCTGATCCCAACCCTTAACAAGGCGGCTTCATATCTGTGTCTGAGTCTGACAGCAGCAGACTCCAGGGTTAGGTGAGGTTTGGTCCTGAACTGGACCACTGTGTCCTCATAACATGTCATAATGTTTCTCCCTGTGGTCAGATTCTCCCAGCTGGACTTTTGATTAAAGAGCATAGTGAAGCAGTAGCTAAGCATCTTATATACAAAACATGCCTATATGCTTAAAATTTTTGAAAATTGCAAAAATATGAAGGAAATAAAATTTTAAAACTTGAAAGCTATGAAGAAAATGAAAAATAAGCCATTGTTTTTATTTTTTTTATCTTCTAGATAAAAAGCCAGTTAGCTTAGGAATGTTAAATTGATTATATAATATTTAAAATACTTTTTAAGATTCTCAATTTTTGTATATTGAATGACACAAAGGCTCGAAAGATAGCTTTAGGAAACTGGAGTTATTTTTAAGAGAAAAAGAGTCACAGGGATATTAAGTACAACATAGGGAATATAGTCAATGATGTTATGGTAACGATGTATGATGTCAGATAGGTAGTAGACTTATCAAGGTGATCACTTTGTAATTTATATAAATGTCTAATCACTATGTTGTATGCCTAAAACTCATATAATATTGTATGTCAACTGTAACTGAAAAAATACTTAAATGAAAAAAAGGAAATTAATATCAAGTCTTAGATATAAAAAAGACTAACTATTCTTTGGATGACTTTTATAATTTCATATTTTATTTCTAGGCCTTCATGTCTCCATAAACAACATTCTGTTGAGTCCCACATAAGGCAATTTAACTAGACATAATAATTGCAGCAAAATGTCTTCCCTTATACCTATTATCTATTTAACTTTCATATTTTGGAAGTGGTTAGTGGAAACTGGTAGATTCATTCAGCAAATAGTGAACATTGAAGGAAAAGGTACTTGACCCATGATGCTATCTATTGGGTTCTGCTTCCAGATGCACCACATACTGTGTGATTTAGGGGAAAATACTCAAACACTATGAGTGGCAGTTTATCATGGGGAGTAGAAGTATCTTTCACCTTACAAGGTTTCTATGAGACTCACATAAGATGACATGGAAGAACTTCCTAGTGAATAAAACCTTTTATTTAAATTAGTCACAGTCAGGTACTTTCATAAAATGTTGCTTCTTTATTCGTGCTACCAATAGAATCAGTGAAGGTAGAGTCTATTGAATTCAACAAGCCATGAGCATCTTATGTGGTCTGTCCATAAACTTACATGTTTTCATTCTAGGTCTGTTGGGGAGGCAGTTTTTAATCACAGCTCCCAATAACCAGTGGTCTCCAGCACTAGCCAAGTTCCTACAGAGCAGATGAGAGATTTTTCCTTTTATGTACAACATCATGGATCTGCAAATAAGGGCAATTCTATTCCTTTTTTCCCAGTATTTATTCTTTTATTTCTTTTTCTTTCCTTATTATGCAGGCTGGAACTGTGAGCAAAATACTGAATCAAAATGTTAATAGAAGACAACCTTATCTCCTGATATTTCATTAGTCTTTGTTTTTCCATAGCATATTTGAAGACAGCAGAACAAAACGCCACTCAATTTAGGTTGTCTGATATTTCTTCTTGGTTAGACTTAGATTATGCTTTTGGCAGGACTACTCCAGACATGATACTGTATTCCTTTCAGTACATCATATGAGAAGGCATAAGATGCTACTAGTGATGTAAATTTCAAGCACTTGGTTAAGAAGTTGTTTTACAGGCTTTTCCATTGTAAAGTTATCTCTCTATTTGTGATTAATAAATATCTTATAGGATTGTGAGACAATGTAAAAATCCTGTTAATCCTCAATGTTTAATCCACTTTCTTAGTCATTCTTTGACGATCTGGCCTCAATCAATTTTATGATGATGGTTGTCAAATAGTGATTTTTCTACTTCTATGTTTTCTTTTTTTTTCCCAAATTCTATTTTTTTAAAGATTTTATTAGTTTATTGTTGTTCAAGTACAGTTGTTTGCATTTCCTCACCACCACTCCCCCCCATCCCAGCCAATTCCACCTCCCTCCCCCTTGGTTATGTCCATGTATCCTTTATAGTGGTTCCTGAAAATCCTTCCCCCTGTCTCCTCCCTGCTCCCCTCTGGCTATTGTTAGATTGTTCTTAATTTCAATGTCTCTGGTTATGTTTTATTTGCTTTTTTCTTTTGTTGATTATGTTCCAGTTAAAGGTGAGATCATATGGTATTTATTCCTCACTGCCTGGCTTATTTCACTCAGCATAATGCTCTCTAGTTCCATCCATGCTGTTGCAAAGGATAGTAGCTTCTTCTTTCTCTCCGCTGCATAGAATTCCATTGTGTAAATGTACCATAGTTTTTTGATCCACTCATTGACTGATGGGCACTTACGTTGCTTCCAGCACTTGGCTATTGTAAATTGTGCTGCTATGAACATTGGGGTGCATAGGTTCTTTTGGATTGGTGTTTCAGGGCTCTTAGGGTATAATCCCAGCAGTGGAATTGCTGGGTCAAAAGGCATTTTTACTTTTCTGAGGAAATCCCATACTGTTTTCCACAGTGGCTGCACCAGTCTGCAATCCCACCAACAGTGCTCTAGGGTTCCCTTTTCTCCACATCCTCTCCAACACTTGTCTGTTGATTTGTTTATGATGGCCATTCTGACTGGTGTCAAGTAGTATCTCATGGTAGTTTTAATTTGCATCTCTCTGATGGCTAGTGATGCTAAGCATCTTTTCATATGTCTCTGGGCCCTCTGTATATCCTCCTTGGAGAAGTGTCTGTTCAAGTCTTTTGCCCATTTTTTAATTGGATTTTTCGTCTTCCTGGAGTGGAGTCGTATGAGTTCTTTATATATTTTGGAGATCAAACCCTTGTCCGAGTCCTCATTGGCAAATATGTTTTCCAGTATAGTTGGTTCTCTGTTCATTTTAATGCTGTTTTCTTTAGCCATGCAGAAGCTTTTAAATTTGATGATGAACCATCTGTTTATTCTTTCCTTTATGTCCTTGCTCTAGGGGACACATCAGTGAAGATGTTGCTACATGGAATATCTGAGATTTTCCTGCCAATGTTTTCCTCTAGGACTTTTATGGTGTCACGACGTATATTTAAGTCTTTTATCCACCTTGAATTTATTTTTGTGTATGGTGTAAGTTGGTAATCGAGTTTCATTTTTCTCCTTATAGCTGTCCAGATCTCCCAATGCCATTTGTTGAAGAGGCTATTTTTACTCCATTTTATACTTCTGCCCCCTTTTTCAAATATTAGTTGACTATAGAGGCTTGGGTTTATTTCTGGGCTCTCTGTTCTGTTCCATTGGTCTATGTGTCTGTTCTTATGCCAGTACCAGGCTGTTTTGATTATAGTGGCCTTGTAATACATATTAGGTATTGTGATCCCCCCTTTGTTCTTCTTTCTCAAAATTGCTACAGCTATTCAGGATTGTTTATGGTTCCATGTAAATTTCTGAAATGTTTGTTCTATATCTGTGAAATATGTCATTGGTACTTTAATAGGGATTGCATTGAATCTATAAATTGCTTTGGGTAGTATGGCCATTTAGGTGATGTTTATTCTTTCTATCCATGAGCATAATACATGCTTCCATTTGTTTGTGTCTTCCTTAATTTCTTTCTTCAGTGTTGTATAGTTTTCTGAGTATAGGTCTTTCACCTCGTTAGTTAGGTTTATTCCTAGGTACTTTATTTTTCTTGTTGCTATATCAAATAGGATTTTTTTCCTGATTTCTGTTTCTGATATTTCATTGTTGGTGTACAAAGATGCCTTTGATTTCTGAATATTGACTTTGTATCCCGCTGTTTTGCCAAATTCATTTATTAGGTGGAGTAGTGTTTTGGTGGAGTCTATAGGATTTTTTATGTACACTATCATGTCATCTGCAAACAATGACAGTTTTACTTCCTCCTTTCCAATTTGGATGCCTTTTATTTCTTTTTCTTGTCTGATTGTTGTGGCTAGGACTTCCAATACTATGTTGAATAGGAGTGGTGAAAACGGGTATCCTTGTCTTGTTCCTGATCTTAGTGGGAAAGCTCTAAGTTTTTGCCCATTGAGTGTGATGTTGGCTCTAGGTCTATCATATATGGACTTTATTATGTTGAGGAATGCTCCCTCTATTTCCATTTTGCTAAGTGTTTTTGTCATAAATGGGTGCTGTAGCTTATCAAATGCTTTTTCCACATCTGTTGATATGATCATGTGATTTTTGTCTTTCATTTTATTTATGTGGTGTATTACGTTTATTGATTTGCAAATATTGTACCATCCTTGCATCCCTGGGATGAATCCCACTTGATCATGGTGCATGATCTTTTTAATGTATTACTGGATGCGGTTTGCCAATGTCTTGTTAAGAATTTTAGCATCTATGTTTATCAGCAATATTGGCCTAAAGTTTTCTTTCTTTGTTATGTCTTTATCTGGTTTTGGGATTAGGATGATGCTGGCTTCATAAAAAGAGTTTGGGAGCCTTCCACCTTCTTGAACTTTTTGGAATAATCTGTGAAGGATAGGGGTTAGTTCTCCCACTTCTGTGTTTTCTTCTACATCTAAAAATTGGTGTTCTGCTGCTTTAAAAAAAAAGAGCTTTATCATTTATTTATTTTACAACTATGTGGATTTACACATTCTTCCTTTATTTCATTGGTTATAATTACTAACCACCATTATTAATTCAGAGCTTAAAATGACCCAGATTTGACCAGGGGGAGCTCCTTCAAGCTGGCTCCTGGATCCATTTGCTCTGTCATCATCATTTTTTGACCCACTTACTTTCTTGCACAAAATAATTAAGGCTTATCTTCCCCCTTCCTGCTCCTGTCCAGGTATCCACCATTTTTCCTAGGAGTCCCAGCTCCCTTCAGTACAGTATGGAACTAGAAACCAACATCTGGGGCTAAGTATGATTATTGTTACTTATAG
>VMDR010019521.1:0-18280 GCA_007922815.1 Macrotus californicus | reverse complement strand
ATTCCATTGTGTAAATGTACCACAGTTTTTTGATCCACTCATTGACTGATGGGCACTTAGGTTGCTTCCAGCACTTGGCTATTGTAAATTGTGCTGCTATGAACATTGGGGTGCGTAGGTTCTTTTGGATTGGTGTTTCAGGGCTCTTAGGGTATAATCCCAGCAGTGGAATTGCTGGGTCAAAAGGCAGTTCCATTTTTAGTTTTCTGAGGAAATTCCATACTGTTTTCCACAGTGGCTGCACCAGTCTGCAATCCCACCAACAGTGCACTAGGGTTCCCTTTTCTTTACATCCTTTCCAACACTTGTCTGTTGATTTGTTTATGATGGCCATTCTGACCGGTGTCAGGTGGTATCTCATGGTGGTTTTAATTTGCATCTCTCTGATGGCTAGTGATGCTGAGCATCTTTTCATATGACTCTAGGTTTTTTTCCATAAATTCTCTCAGAGTTTGCTTTACCTAGCATCACTCAAGGAGGGATTAAAAACAAAGGTCTAGTTTTTGTTTATTTTCAATTCATTTTCTACTTTATTAGCAGGGCCTTGAGAGAGAAAGGTGAGGGGTTTTGAATGTTCTGAAATAAAGTTCCTGGGATCTTAATGTTCCTCTCAAAACCTCATAGTTCCCCAGGATATGAAAACTTAAATCTAGCAGGCAATGTCAAGAAAAGTTCTTGTTTGAATAAAAGCATGAACATGGAAATTTCTCTTTTCTCCACAGGTTCTGTCTGTACATGGATGGGTGGAGGTAGGGGGCTGGTAGAAGTGAGGGTAGGAGACAGAGTTGGGGGTGGGCATTTAAGACCTGGAGGTGAAGGAGACATAGGTACCAACATGGTAGAATGAACATTTTTAGGTCACGGTACCTCACTATTTCACTGTTGGAAAGGGAAGAGAGTAAAATTTCTAGAAGGCAGGGCTGGTATATAAAATGATGCCATATATTTTTGGTAGGTCCGTACAAGAAGTGGAATTAACCAAACTAAAAACCAAACTAACTTATTAAATTTTAATAGGATTATTTATGTATTTCTCTCAAATATCATTTCTTAGATTTTATTATGTCATGTTATTGATCATTTAATTAGTTAACAGTGATGTTCAGAGAGGCGGAAACCATTTTGCTCAGGTGGGCAACTCAGAACTGTGCCATGGGCTGGCAGACGACTCTCTGTGAGGCTCTGGTATGTCATTGAGTCTGTGGGCAGAGGCACTGCCTTTGCTCCAGATCAGAGGCTGGCAAACTATGGCCCACAGGCCAAATCCAGCCCATGACCCAGTTTTGTACAGCTCGAAAGCTAAGATTTTTTTAAATTATGTTTTTAAAGGGTTGTAAACATACAACAAAGAGAAAGACGATGTAGAATATGTGGGAGATTCGTAAATGGCTGGCAAAACCTAAACCACTTACTATCTTACCTTTTACCGAAAACTTTGCCTCTGTTCCAGATTATTCTTTCAGAGATATTTGGAGAGTAAACAGCCTTGGAAACTATATAGGGTCTTCCTCTGGAGCAAAGGGCAGGCACGCTTACTTAAAGATTAAATCTTACAACATTTGGGTTTCCTCAGCTCGGGTTTCTTCTCCCATAATGCAACTCCCTGTGCGTGTAGGTGTCACCAGGCTCCTTTTGAGCTGCCCTGAAGCAACTGGGTCTTGGGCAGGCAGCGCAGAAACGACAGTCTGGCTTCTCCGCTCACTGTGAGCAATGGCAGTGTTTGCCTCTGACTCAGGAGTCCCTGTCTTCGGTCAGCACCCACGAGTCTGTCTGTGGCAGGCTAACTAGTTGGCCTGCAAGTAGGGTGAACACTCAGAGCCTCTACAAAATCTTATCAACTACTTAAAGAGTCATCTTGATTTCAAAAAGAAAATCCACATTAGATATTCATGAGTAATTCAAATATAACTATAGATTGCATGCTCCATTAGAAATCCGAGAGGAAAAAATATAAAGAAGAGATAACAAGTATATTATAAGAATATATCTCTAGATCTTTAAAGGTTACCTTGTATGATAAAGTTGTCTTAAATTGTTCACTGAAATAGAAAAGAAAAACAAATTAGTCATCATTTTAAGTACCACATATTTGGAGTAGAAATAGTCTTGAAGGAACTAAAGTATAAACAAAAAGATATATTTTATCTGAAGAGTATCTAATGCTATCCTGAACTAAGAACTCTGACAGTTTGAAATGTCTTTATAAAACGCAAAAGCATACCATCAGTATGTTATTAATTTAAAACATTTCTTTCAAAGATTATTTACACTACTAGAGACACACAATCATTTTTTTCTCTTCCTCACATGGGTGCACACAGATTCAATATGTTTTAAAATGTGGGTTTTATTATGTAGGTGTGGAGGGTCCAACAGATCAGGAGAAGACTGCCATTAAAAAGACAGTTTGCTCCTCACAGTTTCAGAGAGGAGGGGCATGTCATGCCAAGTAGGGCCACACGAGGAAGTGCCAGGGGGTCAGGAGGCAGAGGGAATGAGCCTTTACTGCAAATTCCCTGGGAAGGAATGGCAAGGCCAGGTGCACAAGCTTAGGATTGGCTAGTGTGGGTAATGTGGACAGTCTCTGGGGGACAGCGGCTGTCCCTGGTTGTCTGGTATCTGGCCCTGGTTCTCCAATGACAAAGGGGACACATGTCAGTACACCTACAGAGATGTGATAAAGTGGGCAGATATTAAATTGAGACTTTAAAATCTGATAAGTGAGAATGTGGGCTGAACAACTCAAATTAGCATTCTTAAGAATCTTTCTAGCTCTAGACTGAAACTCCTTGGTGGGTTATGAAATATGCATTTTATCTAAGTAGATTTAGAATAAAATGAAATTTCAACTATTGAATAAGCCTCAAGTTATATTTTATTTTTGGCTTCTCCAGAGTTCCTTTGGTTTTTCTCTCAACTAGGTGCAAATTGTAGTAGAGAACTAAACAATCAAAGACAAAGAATAAGAAGGCTATTATTCGTACTTTTAACTTTAAATTAGTTAGATGGATGCTTTTAAGTATACATACGAATGAAAAATAAATTACAAGGTTTCTAAAATGTTACGATGCAAACGATAAGTCTTATTTTGATCATTATAAAATAGATGTTCCCAAACGAACACATTTAATCTATTCCCTAGTTAAAATGATCAGCATGATTCTCAGTAACTATGTCTCAGAGAATGAAATGCCATAAACACCAAGAGAGTGGTCCGCCAGTAAGCTGGGTTAAAGCGATGAGAATTGAAATGGCTGTTAAACTTGCAGATCAATCATCACCACCCATGGGCAGTACTGAAAACAACTGCTATTACTGTACCTAGCAACAGCTTACATTTATTGAGTGGTTAACTCTGTGCTCCTTCCAAGTGCTTTATATAAATTTCACTTAATTCCCACAAAAGCCTTGAGGTAACTTACAATTATAAGCCCCATCTTGTAGCTGAGAAAATGTAGGTAAAAAAGAGTTTAAGTGAATTGCTGGAGGTGAAACAACGTGTACAAGAATGAGGAGCCAATATGTACCCCACGTGAAATACTTCTGGGTCCTAAGCACTTAACTACTATACCTACTGCCTCCCGTAGGTAATGATTTCCATTGAGAAGTGCTGAAGCTGTTATACTTCTAGTCGTCTGACTCCTCGATGGACTTGCTTCTAAATTTCAGCAGGAGCTGGACCCAGGAGAAAAATCAAGGGCAGATATAGAGGAGATCCTCTCTTCCTCATCTAACTTATACGTGATACTTGCCCTTGTGGGAAGAGGAAATGAGCTCAGAACTGAAATCTCATTGCAACTTTATATCGAAAGAGCTTTGTGCATTGGTTTCATTCCCACATTGCTGCCTTAGGTAGAGCACTTTCACCTTTTAGGAAAATTGAACTTGGAGGTATTCTGAATGAAACCATAACAGCAAGGGCAGGTGACAAAGGAAGCCCGTGTTTTGATGCAGAGCTCAATCACCATGTCGGTTGCCACCCCACAAGCGTGCAACGCCACCTGGAAAACAAAACCAGACCTTAGTACTCAGCTTTTTCTGAACAGTGCTATTTTTGCGTCTTTTTACAAGATGCTTCATGTGAGGACTGACCCTCAAGAGGTTTCAAGTTACTAGAATATTATTCTATAACAGTTCTCTTTTGGATATACCAGCGAACTAGTTAGCTTATTCATAGTAATTTAAAAAATTAAGCAAGGTTGAAAAATTACAAATGGAATAACAAAATTACAAATGCAAATGAAGCATAAGATTAATTTGGTGGAGAATCTGAAATGATGTTAAATATGGAAAATATAATATGTGTGCATTTCTAAACTAGTGCTCTTGCTTTTATGAATTTAGTTCAGTTGTAGCACTGCTGCAAGAACGCCAGATTAAAATCAGAATTTCTTCTAGTCTAGAACTCTAGTTAGCTATCTGAGACTGGACTACTAAAAATTTAATTTGGGGGGCCTTAGTCTCCTCAACTATAAACTATGGTTAACATGACTGATGCAAAGATAAAATAAAAATGTAACCGAAGACACTTTCTCAAAAGCTGCATAAATATAATCTAATTAGTGCTTTGTAAAAATGTACTAAATCATTTACATAGCACATTTTCATATTAATATTATAGCAGTTCATATCATTAAACAATTACATAAACTACTTTCAATGGTTTAATTAAAAAAACAAATAAAATAAAAAATTGAAGTAATGACTGAGGCTTCAATAATTCATGAAAAGAAAAATAATTCTAAAAATGACTTTAGGTAATAGGTATACCGAGACAAAGAAATATGGCCCAAATGAAAAAACAGATCAAAACTCCAGAAAAAGAACTAAATAACCAGGAGATAGACAACATATCAGATGCACAGTTCAAAACACTGGAAATCAGTATGTTCACAGAAATGGTTGAATATGGTTGCAAAATACAGGAAAATGTACAGGGAACCAACAGTGACAGGAAAGAAATCAGGATTCAAATCAATGCTGTGGACCAGAAGAAAGAAAGAAAAACATTCAACCAGAACACAATGAAGAAACAAGAATTCAAAAAACTGAGGAGAGGCTGAGGAACGGCTGAGGAACCTCCGGGACAACTGTAAATATTCCAACATCCAAATCATAGGGGTACCAGAAGGAGAAGAGGAAGAGCAAGAAATTGAAAACTTATTTGAACAAATAATAAAGGAGAACTTCCCTAATCTGGTGAAGGAAATAGACTTCCAGGAAGCCCAGGAACCTCAGAGAGTACCAAAGAAGTTGGATCCAAGAAGAAACACACCAAGGCACACCATAATTAAATTACCCAAGACGAAAGATAAAAAGACAATCTTAAAAGCAGCAAGAGAAAAGGAGACAGTTTCCTACAAAGGAGTTCCCATTAGACTATCAGCTGATTTCTCAAGAAACCTTGGAGGCAAGAAGGGGCTGGAAAGAAGTATTCCAAGTCATGAAAGGCAAGGATCTACATCCAAGATTACTCTATCCAGCAAGCCATCATTTAAAATGGAAAGGCAGATAAAGTGCTTCCCAGATAAGGTAACGTTAAAGGAATTCATTATCCTCAAGCCATTATTATATGAAAAGTTAAAGGGATTTATCTAAGAAAAGATGATCAAAAATATGAATAGTAAAATGACAACAAATTCACAACTATCAACAACTGAATCTAAAAAACAAAAACAAAAACTAAGCAAACAACTAGAATAGGAACAGAGTCACAGAAATGGAGATCACATGGAGAGTTATCAGGAGGGAGGGGGAGGAGGGAGAGTGGGGGAAAAGGTACAGGGAATAAGAAGCATAAATGGTAGGCACAAAATAGACAGGGGGAGATTAAGAATAGTGTAGGAAATGGAAAAGCCAAAGAACTTATATGTACAACACATGGACATGAACTAAGGGGATGGGGAATGCTGGAGGGACAGAGTTGCAGGGCAGAGGGATAATAAAGGGGAGAAAAAAATGGGACTACTATAATAGTATAATCAATAAAATATACTTCAAAAATGTAAAAATGATTTTAAAGTGTTTTAAAGCAAATTCATTAAATGTATTTATACCGTATTACAAAATAAAGTAGAATATTTTGAAAATTATTAGGATAAACAAAAAATAGGAGTATATGAAAGAAAATCAGATGTAGGAATCCTGAAAGATGAAACAGTTTGTCCAAAAAAATGCTCACATTTCCAGTTTATTTTGTATGGGAGAAAATTGTATTGCATTATAATTGTCCTTTGTAGGGACAGATCTCTCAACTTCAGGGTAGGCAAGAGCATTTAGGGTGGAGATAAGACTTTCTGGAAATTTCTGAATGTGAAATAGTAAAAGCCAGATTCCCCTTTTGAACTTTCCAAAACAATGCTGTATTGGTAAGAGAAAAGCAAGACCTCTGCTCTCAGTTCTTTTCCTGCATTCTCTCCTCCTTCTAAGCTTCCATCAACTACATAGAAATCAACAATTCCTGTGATTGCTGTCAACCCACAGTTTTTTGATTCACTCCAAAACTTGAGTCTGGAAAGCCTGCTGTTCAGTGAAGGCAGTGAATTCTATTCAGCTGTAAAATAGGAGAAACTTTTACCCTTTTAACTTTTGTGACAGTATGGATGAACGTAGAGAACATTATGCTAAGTGAAATAAGCCAGTCAGAGAAAGACAAATACCATATGATCTCACTCATATGTGGAATCTAATGAACAAACTGAACTAAGAAGCAAAACAGAGACAGATTCATAAATGGAGAGCAGAATGACAGCTAGTGGGGGCATAGTTCAGGGATGGACAGATTGTGCAAAAGGAAAAAGGACTCATGGACATGGACAACAGTGTGGGGTTTGTGCAGGGAGGGGGTATAAGGGGACTAAATGGTAATGGAAAAAATACAATACAGGTTAATTCAAAAGAAAAAAAGATTCTCTCTTCATCTTTAACCTTTGCCATTTTAATTATGAGGTGTCTTGGCATGGGCCTCATTGCACTCATCTTGTTTGGGACTTTCTGTGCTTCCTGGACTTGTATGTCTATTTCCTTTACCAAATTAGAGAAGTTTTCTTTCATTATTTTTGAATAGATTTGTAATTTCTTGCTCTTTCTCTTCTTCTTCTGGGACCCCTACGATGTGAATGTTGGACCTCTTGAAGTTGTCCTAGAGGTTACTTACACTATCCTTGTTGTTTTTAGATTTTTTTTTCTTCCTGTTGTTCTGATTGGTTGTTTTTTTTTGCTTCTTTATGTTCTGAGTCATTTATTTGATTCCCACTCTATGGTTGTTTCCCTGTAAATTGTACTTTATTTCAATTAATGTATCCTTCATTTCTGACTGGATCTTTTTTATGCTGTTGAGGTCCTCACTAAGTTCCTTGAGCATCCTTATAGCCAGTGTTTTGAACTCTACATCTGATAGATTGCTTATCTCCATTTAGTTTAGTTCTTTTTCTGGAGTTTTGGGCCATGTTTCTTTGTCTCTTCATTTTGGCAGGCTCCCTGTGTTTGTTTCTATCTATTAGGTAGAGCTGTTATGACTTCCCTTCTTTGTAGCATGGCATAATGTAGTAGATGTTCTCTAGGGTCCAGTGGCTTAGCCATTGCTACCACCTAAGCTGAGTACTTAGGGTGTGCCCTTTGTGTGGGCTAAGTATACCCTCCTCTTGTAGTTGAGCCTTGATTGTTATTGGCAGGTCAATGGGTCAGATTTACCAAGGCTAGTCAGCTGCAAGGACTGGCTGTGACCACTGACCACCACCCTCCACCCTCCGTGGACAATCAGCTGTGCAGGGAAGGGTGGTGGTGCTCTGATGTGGTCTTTAGCTGTCCATTAGCTGTGCAGGCTCTGAGGTTTCCTGGGTGATACATCAAGTTCAGCCCCCACCTGTGTTCTATCCGTGGGCACCCTTCATAGGCTATAAAGCAATCTGAGATGGCTCCTACTTATGCAGGTCTTGGAGATTCCCAGGTGGAGCCAAGCTGTGAATCAAGGCTGGCTGCTTCTAGTGCCTGGCCTGCAGCCACTTAGCAAGAGGTATGGGGGCTGAGGCTCACTGAGGCCAGCTGTTGCTTATTTGATAGGATTTAGAAAGTTGTGAGGCATGAGACAAGACCATCCATTCATATTGAAAAGTCTCCGTTAATAGCTTGGTTGGCCCATAAGTTGGGTGGGGTGGAGTCTCAGTGGATATCCAGAGCAGGGCAAATAGTATTAGCCAGGTTGATGGAGTCTCACTAGGCACCAGCCTGCTGACTCTGTGGCTTTGTGGAGTGAGGGAGGGGGAAATAGCCTTTTCCTGCCTTTCTGTCTGGCAGAAAACTGTCCCCTAGTTCTTGTCTTGATGCCAGACACTTCAGTTCCTCCCTGTATGCCACTGGTGCCTTTCAAACTGCTATCCTGGTGCTGGAGCACAGAGGAAGTGAGTCTGAGCAGGTGAGTCTGTGTGTGGGTTCTTTAAGGAGAACTGCTTGGGACTCCAGATGTTTCTTCCACTGACTTGATCCCCTGATTTTTGCAGCCAGAAGTTATAAAGACTTATCTTCCTGGCACTGGAACCCTGGGCTGGGGGGACCTGGTGTAGGACTTGAACTCCTTTCTCCTGAGATATTGCTCCAGAATTTTTATCCACCACACATGGATGTGGGACCAGCCTCTTCCATATCTGCACCTCTCCTACCAGTGTGGATGGATGCGGTTTCTTTAATTCTGTAGTTGTCAGAATTCCATTCTGCTCAATTTCTGACGGTTCTGAGTGATGTTTGTTTTATAATTTAGTTGTAATTTTGATGTGGTTGTTCAAGGAGGTACTCCATGTTTACCTATGCTGCCATCTTGACTAGAAGTCCAACAATTTACTTTTCTTTATCTCTCTTACGTTCAAATTACCATTGCTATATGCAAAAGAGTGAGTTGATTTCCCTCATTTAAACAAAACATCTAAATCTAAGCATTATTTACATGATGAGTATTAGGTCTAAAAGATTTTTTTTATTGTTGTTCCAGTATAGTTGTCTCCATTTTTCCCCCACCACTCCACCCCGTCCCACCCATCCCCACCGCTGACCCTTGATCCTACCCCCCTTTGGCTTCTAAAAGATCTTACTCCATCACATGCTTCTAATTTCCATTGTTATCAAATGCAGGTCAGAAATAATAGGCAAGTAGTAAAGAGATACTGATCAATGAAACCATGTTAATATGGAAATTTAACATACAACAAAGGTAGTGCTTCCCACCACTAGGGAAAACATGGACTGTTAAAAAAAGGGATGTTGGGTTAACCTGATAGGTATGTAAAAAATAAAATTAGATCCTTTCTTTTCACTACACATCATAAATGTCAAATGGATTAGAGGTTTAAAATAAAAAAAAAAGACATGAGTGAATTCCTCCATAATGTATGGGAATGGGAAACACTTTCCTAACTGTGTCTGAAAATATACAGTAAGGGGGAAGGTTAATAAATTTTACAAAGTAAAAAAAAAAAGTGTAAACCCTTTAAAATGGCAAAACTCCCCCAAAACTACACATAAAAACCCAAACAACAAAGTGAGAAAAAGACTGTGATTTATAGCATAAACAAAGGGTCAATATCCCTAATGTATAACAAGCTGCTGATAATAGAGAAAAAGCCCAATAATCTGATAGAAAAGTGGGCAAGAGGTTTGGACAGTTCCCAAACAAAAATATACAAATAGGCCTTAAACCAGAATCATTTAGTACCACTCAAATTAAGAGACATAAGTATTTAGACTATATTAAGATATTACTTATCACCTATTAAAATAATAAAAATCCTAAAAATTGATGCCAGTGTATGGGTCAGGCTGTGGGGAAACAAAAATGTCACATCCCTTTGGAGGAGGGTTTTGGTAATATTCAGCAAAATTGCACATGTAATTTGCGATCTCACTTCCAAAAATTTGTTCAAGGGACACACTGGCAAAAATATAAAAAAGATTTATGCACTGAGGCAACATTTAAAATAACAACAAAATGGAAACTCGGGAATTTTCTACATATAAGAGGGCTGATGAATAAACATAATAAAGTACTCTGCAGCTCTAAAAAGAGCTGAGGAATATCTTTAAATGTGGCTGTGGAAGATATTATTAAATGAAAAACAATGTTAAAAAACTCTCAACTACTTTCAGTAATCATAGTGCTTTTATAGAACTCTAATATATTGTGAGCTGATGTCATACAATAAGGGGGTTTGACAAAAATAGAATTTTTTAGCATAAGAGAAAGAAGAGATATACGATAAATAAATGAGGCTAAGTTCAAATTCCATCATCTTGAATTTACATTGGAAGTACCAGTATGAACCTATGATGATTTTGTTAAAAAAAACAACAATTATTGCTTAGCTCAGACCACTGAGAAGCCTAGAAATAAAGACCAAACCAGTAGCAATGGCCATTCCTAGTACCTAGATTGTGGCAACCGTTTTCCTTTAAAAGAATTTAGAGCTCCATGGAGAAATAGCTGATGAGGTGGGAAGTACACAAGATGAGCTGGAACAGCTTGTCACACTGAAAGCATGGATGCTCTCGGTACCACTGAAGCCTCATCAAAAAGACTCAGAGGCCAACTCCCACAGGCTCCCACTGAACAAAGATGGGGGTATTTGAGCATCAATGACAATGGATTGAAGTACTTCAAATATTAAATTGATGAGTCAATAATCAAACTGAAAAATACTAACTGGTTACTTTCAGTAGATAACCAACTCACTTTGAAAACTGAAAAATATAGGAAAAGAAACGAGTTTTATCTGGCATTTCCTAAGTGAACCGGATCTCAGTGTAACCAAATAGCTGATAAAGAAAAGTAAATAAAGTCAGAATGACACAATTAGAAGAATATCATCATTTCATAATCCTTATTGATGACAGAGCTAGGGACAATGGTCAGGAATGAAACTAGTGTCACACTAGGGCCAGCCAGAAGTCAGTGCCTGCCCAGAGAACACACCACCACCTCTGCTGTCGTCTTACCCAAAAGTGAGCTTGATCTGAATATGCTGCTACACTCAAGCTTGAAGTTCCAATTCTTGGGCGATATAGGGAACAAGTTCATGTGTGAGACCACAGCTGGGGGATGTGATCAGCACTACCCACACTTCGGAAAACTCTGAAGGAGAAATGGCATGGTCATGCAAACAAATAAACTGCAAGGAAAAAAAGACAGCGATGATGGGGTAGACAGAATGGTTACTCAAGGACGTTCACATTCTAGTATTTGGAACCCGTCAACATGGCAAAAAAGGATTTTTTGCAGGTGTAAGTAAGATTAAGCAATTTAAAACAGCAAGATTATTCTGGATTACTTAGGTGGATTCAATCTGATCACAAGAGGCCTTCAGATAGAGAACTTTATCAGGCAGGAAGCGGGAGAGATGAGGCTGAAAGAAAGGCCAGATACTGGAAGCCTGAGGAGGACCTGGTGCCCCACTGCTGGCTTTCCCAGGTGAGGAGATTGGGGAATGTGCTGGGGAACATGCCAGGGAATGTGGGCAGCTCTATAGCAGCTGATGACAATCCTGGCTGAGCCAGCAAGGGAGCAGGGACCTCAGTCCTATAACTGCTTGGAACTGAATAACGAGAATTATCCTGGGAGTGGATTCTCCTGCCAGAAAAAAGCCAGACCAAGCCAATGCCTGACTTTGACCTAATGCCACCTGGAACAGAGAGACTAACTGAGCCCACTTGGATTTCTGACCTATAGAACTGAGATAACAAATACGTGTTATTATAAGCTGCCAAATTTGTGGTCATTTGTTACAACAGAAATAGAACACTAATGCAGATGAAATACTATCAATTTTAAGCCTTAAGATTCACATTAGCCATTTCAATTTTTGTATCTTATTATAATTCTTACTAAAAGAAATATGCTGTAAAAAGTTATCAAACACTTGGGGTAGAGAACTTCTGTAGGAATGTGAAGTTGAGTGATTTTGTTGAGGAATTTGTTAGTCTTTCTTCCTAATCACAAAGGTCTACAATTACTGCTTTAGTTCTGGAAACTGCACAACTCATTTATTCATCATCCATTCATTTATTCATTCATTCAACAATCACTAGGCATTTCCTGTGCATCAATATTATGGTACTGACTGAGAATACAAAGTCAAAAATATGGTTCCTTTTCTATGCTCTATTTTTTTTCCTTTTCCTATGCTCTATTAATAGTAACAATTGAATCCAAACTATTTAATACATTAATTAACTCAATGTGGAAATTGTATAAGTTTAAAAAATCATGAAGTTATTTCATGTGTCTAACGTGTGTGGCTCGCAGGGGATATAAGGAAGAGTGAAACACTACACACCATTCAACTTTTTGTTTCTGTGTGTATGACCACCTTAGATACCTCTACAACATACATAATACTCTACAAAATACTCTACAAATACACTTCTGGTCATTTTGTTCATCTCACTGGTCCAGCTAAATATCTTTGGAAATTAGAGTACCATAGGGAACGAGTATGTATGCAGGATTTGTTAGATGTCAAAATCTTTTACATAGATTTTTTTCTTGACTTCATCATTTAATTTCCCCCCTTAACTTAATACTGTAAGCAGCTCTTATCATCTTCATTTGCAATAACCACGTCCGAGATCACCTAGTCAGCAAGCATTCCAGATGATTTCTGAATCTAGGTCTGACTCGAAAGCTCACACTCTTCCCATTGTATCGTGAATCCTATGCCTTTCAACCAGCATCTTTGGAGCTGGAGGGAACCTTAGAGACCATCTTTTTTAAATTAAGGATTTCTGGATATCAATCTTAGGATCATCACTGTCTTATGAGAAAAAAATGAAATACATGCTGGTCGCACATAAGAAAGTGACAAAGGAAAAAGATAAATATATTATTTTTTCTTAAAACATTCTAATCCACAAAACTACACTTATTTATTTTAATTTTTAAAAATTAGTTACTCATTTTTAATACTCACCTGAGGACATGCTTTTATTGATTTTAGAGAGACAAGGGTGGGGGGAGGAGACGGAGGAGAGAGAGAGAAAGAAAAACATCAACTGCCACCTCCCATACGTGCTGTGACCAGAGATTGAGTCCACCACCTAGGTATGTGCATAACGGAATCGAACTCACAACATTTTAGTGTACCTGATGATGCTCCAACCAACCAAGCCACCTGGCCAAGCTCTAATTATTTTTCAAGCATCTGACCCAGAGAATTTGTAATATAATATACACATGATAGATTTATTAATATAATACACACCAGATAGACTTGACAACTGTAGAAAGACCATCAAAACATCAGCTACAAGTATGTAATACAGGCTAATGTGCTAGGGGAAAACACATTTAACCAATCTTTAGCTAACATAGCAAACGAGTGTTTCTCTGACTGACCCAAGGAATTCAGAACTATGGTCTCAAGTTTCTTAATATCTACCCCTTTCTCTGTATGTGCATCAAATTCTAATACAAGATAAAAATTGAGGTTGTAAACTTATTGGTTGGCCAAGGTCATGCATATTCCAAAGTAAATGTATTTTCTATCCAGATATATGCTGCAGAATTCATGGTCTATAAGTTAAGGGCCTTTCCCATACATTTTCTTCAATTAATCTGAACATCAAAAAGGTTCTAGATACAATACTTATCCTATCATGTAAGTTAGCAAAACAAAACTGAACAGCCAAGAAACTCCAATCCACACCTTTGCCATATGTGGTAGCAAATAAATGAAATTAATCATCACTCATTCTCATAAAGTCTTTCAACTGGCAGCCTCTAGATAAGGCAAGACTCTAGATAAGCTGATACAACATCTTTTCATTCTTAGGGAATGAAAACAATATATGTTGACTCTTCTCTAAGAGAATATATATTAATAAACATTCTAAAGGAATATATGTTGATAAAAAGTATATGCTAATTTTAATATAAGGTACATTTTAAAATATAATAAACCTATGCTTTATTCATACCCCAAAACTAAGCTTGTGTTAGATGTATTTATGACTCTAATTTTCTTTGGGATTCATTTAACATTTATTATCCTTTTCCTAGCCTGTGGCATGCACGTAGGTGGTATTATTCCCCATTTTACAAAATGGCTAAGTGGCTGGTCCAAGGTCACAAGTGATGAAGTCAAGATTTAGATTCAATCTGTCTGACACCGAGCTTTATTCTAATTCTTTATGTTCCCACTTACTCCCTTTTTTAGATGTGGGGAGTGCACAGAAGTGATGGGCTTTAGTACCAACTTGCACAGTAACTAGCTGTGTTCCTCTTCCCCTTGTGGAGCCTCAGTTTCTCCGTCTGCAACATGAGAAGGTTGAACCGAGTGAGCTCCCAGTCCGCCACGGTCCAACCACGCTCTGAGCCTTCCCTTCTCAAAGAGAGATTCTTAACCAGATGTTTCAGACAAAAACAAGCTTGGTCCCAAGGGGGGCACTCATGTTCCTCCTCCTTAAAAACTTTCATGTAATTATATTATAGGTAATTGGCTTTAAAATGCAAATAATGTTAAAAAGCATGTAATTACAAAAAGTCTCTTGCTCTGTACACACTCTTCTATCCCTAAAAGAAAATCTGGTAACCAAGGCTAATGCTTTGCAACTCATTAGTTTTATTTTCTGAAATCCATCTGTTTTTCTATATCATAAATGTATATTGCTTTCTCTTGATTTGTAAGTATTAGACATCATCTATTGATTTCCTGTTATGGGAGATTAGGACTCTTTTTGTACATTTAAACATCCCTTTTCCTTTATCTCACTATTATCATCTCCAATTTTTAGTTGTGTTCATCAGTGACTTTATTATTATTGCTTTGTATATGCCATTCACTGCTAAGTTAAGTATACTGTACATTTTTTTAAAACATCCAAGACTTTCCCTATGCCCTCTTGCATTGGCTAGCACTTATTCTTTTTTCTTATTTACTCTCTTGTTTTGTGAGGCAAATCTAGTAGTTTCTTGATGTACTCTTTCTGGAGACCTTGAGATTTTATTACTTTCATACATGATTGACAGCTTAATTAGGTAGAGAATTTTAGACTGAAACTTTTCCCTTAGAATTTTAAAGACTTTGTTTCACTGTCTTCCATGTTGCTCTTGAGAAGCGGGATGGCATTTTGACTGCGATTTTTTGGTAGATGGCCTCTTCTCCCCCTCTCTGGAAACTGTTAGGAACTACTCTGCACCCTCGGTATTCCGAAGTTTCGCAATGATATGCCACAATTTAAGTCATTTTTCAAGTGAGATTTTCAATCAAGAGAAACACATTATTTTTGATACATTTTCTTCTTTTAGTTTTTTGGGATTTCCTCCCCACCATTTTATCTGTTTCCTCCTTCTGATTCTTCTATTATTGAAACATTAGACTTTGTGAACTGAATCTCTATTTAAAAAAAACAATACCTGTTTGCTCTTCCTTGGTGCTGCCAAGGTGGCAGCCATCTCCTACTTGGTGCCATGGCTGCCCTCAGATCCCTGTGAAACCCAAGACTGTCACAGAGAGGACCAAGAAGTTCATCTGGCACCAGTCAGACTGGCATGCTAAAGAGGGACTGAGAGAAACCCAGAGGCACTGACAATAGGATGCACAGAAGATTCAAGGGCCAGATCATTATGTCCAACATTGGTTATGGGAGCAACAAGAAAACAAAGCGCATGCTGCCCAGTGGATTTCAGAAATTCCTGGTCTACCACGTCAAAGAGATTGAAGTGCTGTTGATGTGCAGTAAATCTCACTGTGCTGAGATTGCTCACATATCCTCAAAGAACCACAAAGCCAACGTGGAAAGAGCGGCCCAGCTGCCCATCAGAGTCACCAATCCCAATGCCCGGCTGCATAGTGAAGAAAAGGGATAGACTGATTGTATATATATTGTATTTGTGTTAATAAAACCATAAAATTCTGAAAAAAAAATGCTTCTTTCCAATTTCTATTTCTTTGTCTTTGTTTTTTGTTCTATTTTTTTTCAGATCATGTTCTACATTTCATTTTTTTGATTTCTACTTTTTTTATTTAGGTATATATATATATTCATATTTTTAATTTGCAAGAAGTTCTTTGATAGTTCATTTCATTTTTTATTCTACCCTTGTTTCATCAATGCATTATCTTTTCTGATCTCTCCCTCAATCAGAAGATCCTTTTTCATGTTTGTTGCTTTGGGTTCTCTTCTGTTTTTGGAAGTTTTCCACATTTGATATTCCTCGGCTACCAATTCATATTAAAGAGCAAATCACTAAAAGTTGATTGGGAGTTCTGAATGAAAGGCTTGAAGACTAGAGGGCTTTGCTAGTGTTTGGATGGTCAGGTGACCAGCTGGTTTTCGTTTCAACTACAGCTATTGAATCTGTAATTCTGTTCTCTGGGAACAGTTCTGATGCTGCAGAGGAGGACCTTTTAATGCCTTTGATTAAGGAGATGATTCTAGCTTCTGAAGTTCTGGAACTAAGCACAAATGGCAGCACAGGGGAGGGGGGGGGTTTCCATCGTTTGGAATGCAGATTCTCTCTTAGTTCTTGCTCACAGGATGGCACACCACCCTTGCACTCCTTTGGGCCTCACATCCCTGTACTTGCAGCATCTCTGGTTCAGTGCCTTCACAGAACACACTTCCAGTTTCTGCGGGAGTCGGGGAGGAGTAGTTACTTGTCCACACAAGATGAGATTGAGAATCTGCATCCCTAGATCTTTTTAATTAAACATGATTTCAGCCCTTCTTTATCCCCTTTCTCTGAGGTTTCTGTTATCCTGAATTCCCAAAATTTTCTGGGATCCGATGAGAGCAAAGTGACTTCCTGATAGCTTCTTGCCAATCCCTCTGCCCATGTATTTAACTTTGATCTTCCTCTTCTCTGTGTAATAAGTTATCGTTTTTCTCCCATCTGCTTTCTGCCTTCAGATATTGTGGTTCAAGTAACAGAATGTTGAATGTAATTTCATTAATTATGCAGAACAATTTTTCTGGCTCTTGTTATTTGGGGGCATGATCTTTCTTGGGGAGAAGGGGGTTGAAATATCTCGATCTGACCTCTTTATCTGGAAGCCCTCCATTTGCCTTAATGATTTTTCTAAAGCATGTTTGCAGAATATATAATTTCTCAAGCTCCTTATCTTTTAAAAAGGGTTATATAAATTACCCATCAAAAGGGTTACTTAATTACATTCTATAATTGCATTAGCGTCTTCTAATTGTACACTAACATACATAAATAGAAATGAGCTTGTAATTAAGCACTCAGCCTTGATAAATCATAATCATATTAAAATTTATATGGGTAAAACAGAAAAAATTAAATACAGATAACTTGAAAATAAACTGTTCTGATATACGTGTGTGTGTGTGTGTGTGTGTGTGTGTGTGTGTTTCTTTTTCTTTTGTCCTTTTTTAATCCTCACCTGAGGACATACTTATTGATTTTAGAGAGAGGGGAAGGGAGAGACAGAGAGGGAGAAATTTCAATATGAGACAGAAATATCAATCAGTTGCCTCTTATACGCTCCTTGACCGTAGACCCAACCTGCAACCTAGGCATGTGCTCTGATCAGGAATCAAACTCGTGACCTTACTCACTTTACAGGCCGATGTTCCAACCAACTGAGCTACACCAGCCAGGGCAATTTCAATATATATATATTCAAATTAAAAAATATTCACCCTACTATTGAAAATCAATACCTTATTCACTGGTTGAGGTAACTTTTTATTTCATTTCATTTATGTTATGTTATTTTATTTTTTAAATAACATTTATTTTTTAAAAGTTAACAAGTGCATATAATAGGAAACTGAAAACACAAGCAAAGAACAAAGTCACCCATAACCACAAGCAGTTTACAGGGTGACGTGTCCTCGGTCCCCTGTGTGTGTACACAACTAAGCTTCCATTTTTGTGTAAATGAGGTCGTAAAGTTATGAATCATGCTTTTTCACACATCAGGAATATTTACCATTTCAAAGTCTCAAAGCTATATGAGTATGACTGTTTTTTATTGCTGGAATTATTCACCTAAAACATTTTGGACGGCGGGTAGCTTAGCATTGTCAGTGTTTGTTTTTTCATGCAAAGTGTATTTTTCATAGCCATGGCCCTTTCTGTAATTCTGTTTGATGACAATGACTCCAATACTGAGAGCAGAGGTACTGATACACACTGTAAATTAGGTCTTAAAAGTATAATCCAGTAAAGTAAGTTTTCACAATAATGAGGATTATTTATCCCACACTTGCCAAGAAGGCAATAATAAGCCTCCTTTTAAAAGAGCCTTAAAAAGTCTACTTTTTAAAACTC
>VMDR010019520.1:0-18270 GCA_007922815.1 Macrotus californicus | reverse complement strand
TGTTATGATAGTGGGATTGTTTACAAATGAAGTTTCAGTGTTAGGTACATTTTGGCAATCAAAATACTGATTTCTGAAGTAGAAACTTTTTGAATGCTAGTAAAAGTTATTAGGTACTCTCATGGGATTATAAAAGTTGATGCTCTAGATTATCACTTATTTTACATTTGCTCAGGATGTAGAGAACAACAAACTCCCCTAACATTTAAAAAAATAAAGTACCAATTTATGCTATGGAAATACTGCATTTTAAAGGAAGTTACATAGTATGAAAGGCTCCCAACTTTTCTGTAATTTTTCAGTTCTTAAGTTATTGAGTACTATTTCAAATGGTACATAAGTAATTTAAGAATTTATTACTTTTTCAAAAGTGACTTGTCTGTAGTTGAGGTGATGGCATTAGTGGTATTAATCCTAAACATACGGTGGGGGGCCAAAAAAAGAGGAATTTATTTACAAAAAATTGTGTATTTATTATTAGACGTTTAAACTTCAGTCACCTTCCAAGTGCTCTCCATTTGGTGCAGTAACATTGAGACCTTTTTTTCCACCGCTTAACACAGTTTTTGAACTCATCGATTTTGGTGTCTTTTAGTGCTTCTGCCATTTTTTGTTTCACCTCTTCCACACCAGCAAAATGTTTCTCTTTGAGGACTTTTTTCATTTGAGAGGAAAAAATAGTCGCTCAGGGCAAGATCAGGTGAATGGGGAGTGTGGGGCGTGGGGGTCATGCCGTTTTTGCTGAAAAACCACTGAACACTCAGCGTGGTGTGGGCAGGTGCACTTGTAAATCCCCCATCATGACATGGGCGAACGTGTTGAAAGAGTCTTCCAAAAAACTTCACTGAAGCTGAATGCAGCCTCTTACAATACCACCAGCCAGTACACTGATGCAGATAGTGTACTAGAACACTCACCTAGCACAGGAAGCCTGTACTACAAGGGGCCCACTCTCCAGAAGATAATTCTGGTTTTTTGGGGTCCTCACTTGTATCCTACAAAATTTGGGGAATAAAGAGATTAGGATATTTAAATTTCCTTGAGATATAGGGGCCAGTTTCCATTCTTTGGGAGGTAGAACTGCAGCACTGTAACCTGTTCTTCTTATCAGATTACTGGTTGTTACCTAGGCAAGAAGGAGCCTTCTGGATGGAACAGCACTGTGAAGTGGAAAAAGAACACTTTGGAGTCAGACAGACTTAGATTTGAAAGACAACTTTACCTTAACAGGTTAACATTATTTAAACTGTCTGAGCCTCAGTTTCCTCATCTGTAAAACAGGAATAACAACTTCTGTTTAGGGTGCTATGAGAATTTAATGTACTCATGAATGTATATCTGGCACAGACTAGATCATTCATTGCTTTTATCTACTGCTAGATGTAATTGAGTGTTTCATATCATTTTTTTGTTCCCAATAACGATAATTGGCATTTATTGAGATACCTACAGTGTGCCAGCCAGTATTCTAAACATTCTACATGGATCTGTTTCAGTTCTCATGAAATACTGGCCCCATTTGTAAGGAAACTGTGACGCAGAAAAATTAAGTAGTTTGTATGGAAATATGTATTAGGCAGTAATGAGGAATTTTATATATAGGGTCCAGCAGAAGTAACGCCTGCTCGGGTGTGGTTAGTAGGGTAATAATATGGGTGTAATAATTTATAGTTTTAATTTGAACATTTCACCTAAAATGTCATATAGTGTGCTTGAGTGTGATATTGTTATGTTACAGAATTATATGATTTTGTAATAAAAAGGGGCGTTATTTGTGCCAGACCCTATACATATATATATATATATATATTTATATATAAAAGTGTCTTTTTAAATAATCAAGACTGTATTTTGTTATGACATCAGAAACAAAGGGAATCATGACTTAAAAACAACATGTTCAATAACTGGTTATTCTTAAATTTGTCTGAAACATTAATGCATTGTCTTAACAGAATCTCTTCTTTTGAGTGAGAGATTCATGATTTGGATAAAATTCTTGCTATTTCATTCAAAACATTTTAAATAGTAAATGGATACTTCCCTATCTTTTTTTGTAACGTAGTTTTAGTACCATATTTGAAAGTGTTTATTTGGTTTCCATAGGGTCGGAATCTGGCAGATCTACGCCGTAGCCAGTCCCGGGGCACATTCACTATTAGCACCACTCTTCGACTGGGTAGACAGATTCTGGAGTCTATTGAGAGCATCCATTCTGTGGGATTCTTGCACCGAGACATCAAACCGGTAGGGGGCCTTTTCCAGCCAGAGCACAGAATGAGTTTGCTTGGTATTCTTAATCTGAAGATGGGGCACTATATAAATTACAAATGTAACCTTCTGTATTTGCTTTCTATATTAAATACAGGTAATATTTTACTATCTGTAGCAAAAATGTAACTAGAAGCAGAATGTAACTTTCCTCTCAATTTTTTAAAGTTGTTTTGAGAGAGAGAGAGAAAGAAAGAGATTTGTTGTTCCACTTATTTATGCATTCATTGGTTGATTCTTGTATGTGCCCTGACCGGGGATTGAATCAGCAACTTTAGCGTATCGGAAAGATGCTGTTACCAACTGAGCTTACCCGGCCAGGGCACCTCCTATTTATTTAAAAAACAGTAGTTACAAACTACAACTTATATTCGAGAGCTTTTCACATACAGTGAAAATGTTGCTCAGCAGCCAAATTAAAAATGATTAATACTTGACTGTTATTTTGTGTGTTCATATTGCTAATTGCTTAATTGATAGTTATTCTTTAGATGTCTTTTTCCTTATATTGCTTAAAATATTTACATATGTTGCTTTAAGATGTTGGCGTGGTGTTCTTCGAACTATTTTTCAAGTGACAAATTATTCTAAGAAACTCAATTTTGAAAGACTATGTTTTCCTCTTGAGTGCTACAGTGGCAAAATACAGTATTTTTTCCTTAGAAATTGTCATTTCCATAACTGTGAAATATACCTCTTAAGTTTTTTCGTCTCAGTTTTTGTTACTGCTTACAGGAAAAATTGCTTAAATTGCTTGTTTCTCATAGTTCACCAGCTCTAGGCATTAACAGAACCTGCAATGAAATTATGTATTAATTACAGTAAACATCATTGACTATAGTAGTGTACTTGGGACATGTGTGTTATATAGAATTTAAGTAGAAGAATTACAGTATGGGAAAGATGTGTAAGGACTAGTTATTATAAGAATATGTGTATTTTCTTTCTTCATTTTTCTAGTCAAACTTCGCCATGGGCCGCTTTCCTAGTACATGTAGGAAATGTTTCATGCTTGATTTTGGCTTGGCACGACAATTTACCAATTCCTGTGGTGACGTCAGACCAGTAAGATTTTTTATGTTATTAAATATTTGAGAATTAACCTATTATTTATTGTATTACTTTATTTAAAGAAATGCCAACTATGTATCAGAATGGATGTCATTCAAGAAGTAGCATATTGGTTTCTAATTAAGTCACAGAAATTAGTTAATTAACTTTGTAACTGAAAGTTAAGGATTTTAAAAGAATGCATTGGATGTAGATTAGAGTTGTAAGAACACACATGAGCTCTCTGGGATATGGGGTCTTCTTTGCAGTCCCAGGTTCTTTCTACACACACTGCAGTTCTTGTATCTCAGTTGTACTTTTCATGTCCGTTTGATTCTTTAAAAATCTCTCCTTAGCCCTGACTGGTATGGCTCAGTGGGTTTGGTGTCATCTCCCAAAGCGAAAGGTCACCGGTTCAGTTTCTGGTCAGGGCACATGGCTAGGTTGCAGGTTTGGTTTCCACCCTCCCTTTCTACCGCCCTTCCCCTCCCTCTAAAAAATAAATAAATAAAATCTTTTAAAAATTATTTTTATTGATATTCTATATTTGATATGATGTTATCGTTTCCTTCTTTTTATCAAGCATTCCTTTAGTTCTGTGAAGATATTTGTAATGGCTCGTTTTAAATCTTTTACTGTTAAATCTGACATACAGTCACTCTTACCGGCAGTTTCTTCTGCTGGCTTTTCTTTTTTCTTTTTTAATAATTTATTTTTAGAGAGGGGAAGGGAGGGAGAAAGAGAGGGAAACATCAAGGTGTGGTTGCCTCTCAAGCACCCCCTACTTGGGACCTGGCCCACAACCCAGACATGCGCCCTGAGTGGGAGTTGAACCAGTGACTCTGGTTCGCAGGCTGGCGCTCAGTCCGCTGAGCCACACCAGCCTGGTTGCTTTTTCTTTTTTAATGTAGGGGTCATACTTCCTATTTCTTTTGTATGCCTTATAATTTTTTCCTTGGAAACTGGACATTTTAGATAGTATATTGTAGCAATTCTGGGTACTGGTCCTCCCTTCCAGTGATTGTTATTACGTGCTTGTTTATTTAGTTAGTGACTGTATTATTTTAGTGAAGTCTGTTTTTCCCTACCCCCAAAACACAGTGTTTATGTCCACTAATTGATTGCTTTATTGTTTACACTAGTGCCCTGGGACACAAATTCCTTTGACAAATTAATAAAATTATGCCTTCTAAATTGGAATAGTTTCTTTTATTCCTTTTTTATTGAATTTATTGAGGTGACATTGGTTAGTGATATTATATAGGTTCAGGTGTACAGTTCTATAATACATCATCTGTATTGTATCATGTGGTCACCACCCTGTTTCAGGTCTCCTTCCTTCACCATTCATCCCCTCTCTCCCCTCTTCTACCTGCCCCCCTTTCCCTGTGGTAGTCACTACACTGTTGTCTGTGTCTGTGAGGATTTTTTTTTTTGCTTAACCTCTTCATCTGTTCCACTCAGCCCTGAAACCCCACTCCTGTCTGACAGCTGTCAGTCTGTTCTTTGTCTATGAGTTTGTTTCTGTTTTGTTTGTTAGTTTATTTTGTTCATTAGATTCCACGTATGAGTGAAATCATATGGTACTTGTCTTTCTCTGACTGGCTTATTTCATTTAGCATAATGATCTCCAGATCCATCCATGCTGTCTCAAAGGGTAAGATTTCCTTTATTACTGCCCGGTAGTATTCCACTGTATAAATTGTACCACAGCTTTTGTATCCACTTATCTACTGTTGGGCACTTGAGCTGCCTCAAAATCTTAGCTATTGTAAATAACACTGCAGTGAACATAAGGGTACATATATATTCTTTTGAATTAATGTTTCAGATTTCTTTGGATATATTTCCAGAAGTGGAATCACTGGGTCATAAGGCAGTTCCATTTTTAATTTTCTGAGCTAACTCCATAGTGCTTTCCACAGGGGCTGCCAAAATATGCATTCCCACCAGTAGTGCACTAGGGTTCCCTTTTCTCCACATTGTCACCAACGCTTCTTGTTTGTTGATTTATTGATGATAGCCATTCTGACAGGTGTGAGGTGACATCTCGTGGTGGTTTTAATCTGAGACCGGAATTTGGTATTTGTTCTGACCCTAGGAGGGCTTCTCTCATCTGTCTTATTTTCCAGGTTCTTCCCTGGAGAACCTGTAGTCTAGGCTCTATTTTTATTAGATTCTCCAGTCTCTTCCTGATTTCCTTTACTACACCCTTCCCTGTATTTGAGAGGGGTCTTGTGTTTAAACTTAACTGTTGCAGAAGAAAGAATTTCCTTTAGGAAGAGATTAAGGATTACCTCTTTTTTTTTTTTTTTGCCTTTTGCCCCCAGGCAAAATCTCTGAGCCAGGGCTCTGGATTTTCAGATGAGGGCTATTGCTAGCTGTTCTCTGAGTGACTTACTCACTTTAGGATCTGAGCCTTTTGGTTGAGTTGAGGACAGTAGTCTGAGGTCCCATGGTGTGGAACCACTGCATCATGAGGCAAGAGAAGGGCAGTTGGGGTTTCAGTATTCTCAGCTTACCACACCCAAGGTAGAGCCTCTGTTTTACAAGAGAAGACTGGGAGCCTCCACATCTCTACCTGCAGTCTTGCCCAGCAACAGGCAGCTTGGAGAACATAAGAAATGCTGAGGTCCTGCTCTTAGCGGGAAGAAAGCCCGTTTTCTGGGAAGTGGGGAAGGAGGGAGCCCTGTGTTCTTGGCTGCAACAGTCTGGAGTGGAGCCACCCTCACTGACCCAGAAGAGAGAAGGGAAGAATCAGTTTTGGTTCAGGTACCATAGACGCTAGCCTTTCTTACTGAAGAATTTCATAGGTTTTCTTAAATAAATGTTTCTTCATTTGTTTGCCCTGAGGACCATTTCCAGAGGCTTTTGTTGTTTTTTTTAATTGTATTTTTTTCCATTACTGTTTAGCTCCCTTATACCGTCTTCCACATCCAGCTATTCCCTCCCCCGCTTTGTAGTTGTTTAAAAATAATTTTCACCAGTTTTACAGGGGAATGGATCTGGTGGAGCTCCTCATGTTGTCATACTGGCTGGCATTTGGTCTCCCACTACAGTTCTTGTACTTATGTCTACTTTTTACCTTCAGTTTTGTTTAAACTTGATACTGATCATGACTTTCAATCCTAGCAAATTGGTTGCATAGAAGTTGAAACACTGGTTTTACATGAGCTAACTATACAATAATAGAGTTATATACAAAAATGTAAATTATATTTAAAATATAGGCACATGAGAATTTAAGTACCTAGAAATTATGAGAGAATCTTTTTTGTTCTGGTGAAGGTCTTCCATTATCAATGGGTTGCAAGGTAGTGTTGTTACTGGTCCAAAGTCTGTGTGCATTATGTTTTGAAAGGCTGAGGCTCAAAACATCAGACTTTAGAGTAAGGAAAGGTTTATTGATCAAGAAGGTGCCAACTGAGAAGACGGGAGATGTAGTGGTTCTTTAGGCTTCCTTTGTGTCAAGGGAAGGGGAAATGGCAGGGTCATTTGAGGTGATTGACCACTGCAGATATCTGGGCACCAGCAGGGGTCTGAGGAAGATGGTGCTAGTTGATGTGAGTCTGGTCACAAGGTACCTACAAATTACTGATAAATAATACATATTTCCCTGTCTCCTTAAGCCTCAAGCAGAATTCCTCTAATGATTAGCATGTCTATATGCAAGGCTAAGCAGGGGCTGTTGGCCTTGAAGGCCATGGGAACAAAGCAGACTTGATCATGATTGTGTCAGAGACTGAGCATTTCACTGTTACAGAGGGTGATGGATTTAGTTTCTATTTAACTTATTAGATTTGAATATTATTCTGGCATTCTATTTTTATTCTGAGTATCTTTTTTTAATTTTTAGAATATTATCAGATTATTTTTATTTTCTCATATAACATATTTAATGAGCACATATTATGTGTGAGGCATGGATGTAGGTGCTCAGACTACAGTGGTGAACAACATAGAGATTATGTTTTAGTGGAGAAGATAGATAATGCACAAATGAATACATAATTTTAGGTAGTGATAAATGCTGTGAAGAAACACAAAGCATGGTATTGACATACAGAGTGATGGGCAGTGAGGACAAAAGACTATTTTAGAGGTATTAAGTAGGAAAGACTCCTTTGAGGGGGTATTGAGAGGTGAATGAAGTATGAGAGCAAGCCATGTGAATATCTGTTAAGAAAGTACTCCAGGCAAAGGAAACAGTGAGCGCAAAGGCTCTGAGGCAGAGTGAATTTAGTGTGTTCCAGTGTGGCCATAGCATAGCACAGCATAAGGGAGTATGTGGAGAGACAAGGTTTAAGAGGTTGGTAGGCCCCTCAGATTGTGTATGATTGTGCAAAGAGATAGATTTTATTCAAAGTGTGATTGGAAGCCTGGAAGCCACTGGAAAATTTTGACCAGGGTTGTCGTATAATTACACGATCTGTCAATAAGCTATAACTATATAGTAGAGTTATATACAGAAGTAGATTACATTGAAAACAAAGCCACATGCGATTTTAAGTGCCCAGAAATTGTAAGGAGACTGTCTTTGGCTTTATCAATGTTCTTATGTTAATTGGTAGCCAGATAGGTAACGAACTCAGGTTCTGTGTAGTTTATTGGGTTTGAATATATTTCTGGAATTCCATTTCTATTCCAAGTAACAGTTTTTAAATTTTTAGAACATGTTTTTTTTTTTTAAAAAAAAGTCACTCTAGCTGTAAAGAAGAGGCTATTGAGAGCAAGGATGGAATCAGAAAGACAAGTAAAAGGCTAACACCATGGTCCAGTGATCACTGATGGTGGCTGGGACATGGGGCTTTAGGGTGGTACAATGAGGTTAGTGAGAAATGATCATATTTTGCATTTATTTTAAATATAGATTTAATAAAACTTCCTTTAGGATTTGATATTGGAATGTGAAGGAAGAAGAAGAGTCAAGAGTGACTACTAAATTTTTGTCCTGAATGAATGGTCATGCTATCAACCATGATGCGGAAGGATGAAGAGCAGGTTCGATAAGGGAAAAAACACAAATTTCATTATCTAGAAGTTAAGTTTGAGATGCCTCTTAGATTTGAGATGAAAATAGCAAGAAGGTGATGTGATCAAGTAAATTATAGCTTAAAGAAATCAGGCCTGGGGATACTACACATTTAAGAACCATTTGCTCCCAATGTTTAAAACTAAATGGTAATTTAAAAAAGTGGAACTAGATTAGATCAGCTAGGGAGAAGGGATAGCTAGGTAAGAAAAGAGGTTTTGAGTCTGAGCCATTGGGCAACTTTAGTGACTTGATGACAGGTAGAGAAGAACTATGAGTTCACCAAGAGGAGGGAGGTGGAGGATCAGTGAAGCAGGAGAAAAATCAGGAGAATGTGGTGTCTTGGGAACCAAATGAAGAAAGTGCTTCAGAGAAAGCATGTGGCAGTAGTTATCGCATGAATCAGATGCTACTGATACTGGTCAAGTAAGGTGGGAAATTAGAACTGGCCATCTGGATTCCCTAGTTGGAATAGGTTAAAGAGGGAATTGGGGAGAGGAAATGAAGAAAGGAAGTATAGACAGCTCTCTGGTGGAGTTTGCTTTGTTCTAAAAAGGGGTGGTAAAACAAAGTGCTTGAAAGGTCAGTAAAATCCATCCTTCCTTGCCTAACTAAAAAAAAAAAACGTAGTTATTATGCCATCCTTGTGTACTGATGGTAATGCTCCAGAAGATGTGAAAAAAAACTGATAATGTAGGACAGAGCAGGGACAATTATAGTTCTTGCATAGCTGACAGGGGAAGAAAACCTGGCACCAATGGTGAGGTTAGTCCATTATATAAGAGCAAGAACACTTTTTCATTGTAACTGAGAAAAAGCAGAATAAGTGGATACAGATACAGGTAAATAATATTTTGATTTTTTTTTTGTCTTGCTATATATATTCCAAAAGAGTTTAAAAAACACATATATAAATTTTAAGTAAGACAATTAAGACATCCATGGTCTCCACCTAGGTTAAGAAGTAGCTCATTACCACCTTAGAAACATGCTGTGGTCCTTTCCTGATTGCATCCCTTTTCCTTCCTTGAGCAGCACTGTCCAGTGGAACTTACTATGAAGATGGAAATGTTCTGTATCTGCACTGTCTGATATGGTAGGCCACTAACTGCATGTGCCTATTGAGCACTTGAATTGTGACCGGAGCAAACAAAAAACTCAATTTCAAATTCCACTTAGTTTGAAGTTGCTATTATATTGGTCTTTACAGCCCTAGACAAACTCTATTCTTAATTTTGCATTAACCAGTCCTTTGCTTTTTCCTCTTACCTGTAGACCTCAGGGGAGTTGTTTGGAGTATGGAATAGATTCAGGAAGCTTTGTAAAATTGAGTTGAATTTCTATTTGCTTAAAGATCTCAATCTCCATACTCTCCTGGCTTAAAGCATGCCCCAGTTTCCTTGGCCCTTCAGCTGGCATCTCACATTGGCCCTTTGTGTTTAAGCTCTTGGAATACCATGTTTTCTCCTTCTTGATCATTCAGCTGAAACTTCCAGTGCCTAGGGCTGTAGTGACCTAATTAAGAACAATATTAAAAGTCTTTTTCTCTGTTACCTTTCCAGAATTTCAACTACTTTCTTATTTCCACTGGAGGAAATACGTTTCATTACAAAGTTCTCCATGCCATTTTCCCCCGTGAATCCCCTTCCTCTAATTAGCAGTAAATCTGGGCTCATGCCTAGAGACCTTCCCTTCGTCTAGATTTACTCTTCTAGGAGCTCATTCTATCGCTAACATTCATACCCTTCTTCACATCCATACTGCTTCTGTTCTTGTACAGGTCTCCTAATTTCTTGTTTAGATTATTAAAATAGCTACTCACTGTTCTCCCTACCTTCTCCTTCTAATCTAGCCTTTATACTTCCAGCAGAATAAACATGTCAAGCACTTTCACAGTCATATCACTTTACCACTTAAAATTTTTTTGATGAATTCTATTTCACTGTACATTATAAACTAAACAACTTAATATTGCATTCAAGGCCATCTTTAATCTGATTTCTACCTATTTTTCCATTATTTTCTCTTACAGTTTGCTTCAGTCATACCATACTCTTTTGTGTAACACTCATAGTAATTTCCTCCCTTTGTCATTGATCATTGTGTTCTTTTTACTTAAAATGCATTTCCTTCTTACTTGTATGTAATTCTGCCAGTTCTTCCAGGCCCAGTATACTTTTTCTTTTCATTTAAATATCTAGGTATTTATTTTACCAAAACATGTTCTTAGGTTTTTAACCACTCTCACTTTTTACTTTTATTCCTCTAAAGATGTTTTTAAATATAATTTTTGAAAAGATAATACTGTATTTATATATTGCAGAAATAAAAGAATTAAAAACTCATCAAAATTTAACACTTGTGCCCTGGACCAAATGGTTTCATGGGTGAATTATACCAAACATTTAAAGATCTAACTTTTACCTTTCTCAAACTATTCCAAAAAATTCAAGAATAGGGAAGACTCCCAAACTCTTTACAAGGCCAATATTATCGTAGTTCCAAAACCAGGTAAAGACACAACAAAGAAAGAAAACTGATGAAAAGTATCTTTGATGAACATAGATGCTAAAATCCTCAACCAGATATTGGCAGTCCAGATCCAGCAATACATTAAAAAGATCGTACACCCGTGATCAAGTGAGATTCATCCCAGGGATACAAGGATGGTTCAATATTTGCAAATCAATAAACGTAATACACCAAATTAAAATTAAGGAGAGAAACCACATGATCATATCAATAGATGCTGAAAAAGCATTTGATAAAATCTAGTATTCATTTATAATAAAAAACACTCAGCAAAGTGGGAATAGAAGGAGCACACCTCAACATAACAAAAGCCATGTATGAGAAGCCTACTGCCAACATCATACTCAATGGGCAGAAACTAAAAGCTTTTACTTCAAGATCAGGAGCAAGACGAGGGTGTTCACTTTCACCACTCTGATGCAACATAGTACTGGGAGTTCTAGCCACAGGGATCTGACAAGAAAAAGAAAAGCCATCCAAATTAGAAGGAGGAAGTAAAACTCATTATTCACACATGACATGATAGTGTACATAGAGAACCCTATAGTCTCCACCAAAATGCTACTTGACCTAATAAGTGAATTTATCAAAATAGCAGATACAAAGTCAATATTCAGAAGTTGATGGCACTTTAGTACATTAACAGTGAACTATCAGAGAAACTAAGAAAAAAAAATCCCATTTACTATGGCAATAAGAAAAAGAAAGTATCTGGGAATAAATTTAACCAAGGAGGTAAAAGATCTGTACTCAGAAAACTGTAGAACACCGAAGAAAGAAACTGAAGAAGATATAAATAAATGGAGGCATATACCATGTTCATGGATTGGAAGAATTAATATCATTTAAATACCCACACTACCCAAAGCAATCTATAGATTGATCAGAATTCTTATTAAAATTCCAATGGGCCCTGACTGGTGTAGCTCAGTGGATTGCTTGTGGGCCTGCAAAGCAAAGGGTCGCCTCTTTGATTCCCAGTCAGGGCACAAGCCTGGGTTGCAGGCCAGGTCCCTAGTAGGTGACACATGAGAGACAACCACACATTGATGTTTTTCTCCCTTGCTTTCTCCCTCCCTTCCCTTCTCTAAAAAATAAATAAATAAAATCTTTAAAAAAATACCAATGGCATATTTCACAGATCTAGAACAAATATTTTAAAAATGTGTATGGAACCAAAAAAGATCCTGAATAATCTCAGCAATCTTGAGAAAGAACAAAATAGGAGGGATCACAATACCTGATATGAAACTATATTACAAGACCACTGTAATCAAACAGTCTGGTACTTGGCATAAGAGCAGACATATAAATCAGTGGAACAGAATAGAGAGCCCAAAAATAAACCCATGTCTCTGGTCATCAGTTAGTATTTGACAAAGGAAGCATGAGCATACAATTGAGTAAAAAAAGTCTCTTCAATAAATGGTGTTGGGAGAACTGGACTGGTACATGCTCCCCCCCACCCCACCCCCCAAAAAAGAAATAAACTAGACTACCAACTTACACCATATATCAGAATAAACCCAAAATGGATAAAATACTTAAATATAAGTTGTGACACCATAAAAGTCCTAGAGGAAAACATAGGCAAAAAAATATCAGATATCCCATGTAGCAATATTTTTGCCAATATATCTCCTAGGCAAGGGAAATAAAGGAAGAAATAAACAAATGGGACTGTGTCAAATTAAAAAGCTTCTGGAAAGAAACCATCATCAAAATGAAAAGGGAACTGACTGTATGGGAGAACTTATTTGCCAATGATACATCTGATAAGGGCTTAATCTCCAAGATATATTAAGAAAGTATACAACTCAACACCAGGAAGACAAACAATCCAATTAAAAAATGGGCAAAGGACCTGAATAGACACTTCTCCAAGGACAACATACAGATGACCCATAAACTTATGAAAAGATGCTCAACATCACTAGCCATCTGAGCGATGCAAATTAAAACCACATTGAGATATCACCTCCCACCTGTCAGAGTGGCCATCATTAATAAATTAACAAATAACAAGTGCTGGTGAGGATGTGGAGAAAAAAGAACCGTAGTGCACTGTTGGAGGGAATGCAGTCTGGTGCAGCCACTGTGGAAAACAGTGTGGAATTTTCTCAAAAAATTAAACACACAACTGCCTTTTGACCCAGTGCTTCTGCAGCTGGGACCATACCCTTAGAGACCAACTCAAAATAACATTGCTATTTACAATAGCCAAGTGCTGGAAACAGCCTAAGTGCCCATCAGTGAATGAGTGGATCAAAAAACTGTGGTACATCTACACAGTGGAATACTCTGCAGCAGAGAGAAGAAGGAACTCCTACCATTTGCAACAGCATGGGTGGAACTGGAGAGCATTGTGCTAAGTGAAGTAAGCCACGTGGTTAAAGACAAATACTGTTTGGTCTCACCTATAAGAGGAACCTAATGAAAAAAATAAACTAATGAACAAAATAGAACCAGAGGCATGGAAACATGGAACAGACCGAAAGCTGCCAGAGGGGATGGGGGAGAGCGATAATGATGGAAAGAAGCGAAAGGCACTAGTCAACATGTATGAATGATCCATGGACATGGACAACAGTGTGGGGATTGACTGTGGGAGTGGGAGGTGGGCTGGGTGGAGGAGGACAGAGGGGGAAAAATAGGATAAGCATAATATAATAACAGTAAAAAAATCTAAAAAAAATGAACACTTGTGCTCTTTGAAAGACACTGTTAAGAAACTGAAAAATCAAGTAACGGACTGGGAAAAATATTTGCAAAACACACATCTGACAAAGGACTATATCCAGAATCTATAAACAACTCTCACAACTCAATAATTTTTAAAAAATGGAAATGAGTAACATTTTGAATAGACATTTCATGAAAGAAGAGATGCTACAGATGGCAAATAAGCATATTAACAAATGCTGAGCACCTTTAGTTATCAGAGAAAATGCAAATTAAAACCACAGTGAGGTACTACTACACAGTAATTAGAATGGTTAAACCTTAAAAAAAAAAAAGACTCAGTTCCAAGAGTAGTGATGGACAGAGGTTGCCAGAGACTGGGAGTGGAGGGGAAGGGATTAAGAACAAAGGGTGTTAAAGGACACTTGGAGCAATAGAAATAGTCTATATTTTGGTTTTTTTTAAGGTTTTACTTATTTTTAGAGAGAGGGAGAAAGAGAGGGTGAGAAACATTGATCAGTTGCTCTCACACACCCCCACTGGGCACCTGGCCCACAACCCAGGCGTGTGCCTTGATCAGAAATTGAACCTGCAATCTTCAGGTTCGCAGGATGGCGTTCAAACCACTCAGCCACACCAGCCAGGGCGAAGTAGTCTATATTTTGATTGCAGTGGTAGCTACATGACTATACAAGGTCTGTCCAGAAGGTATCCAGACATATAATACAAAAAATAGAGACGTTTATTGAAGAAGATACAAGATACAAGAAACATTGTACACAGGACAATGACACCTAACTTCCTTTCAAAGTAGGCACCTTGGTACCTCACATAGTTCTCCCAATTGCCGTCAGTTGCCTCTGTTGTGCCCCATATTTTCCTGAATGTCATCAATGGTCTGAAATCTCTTCCTGTATGAAGGTGATTTTAGTTTTGAGAAAAGCCAGGAGTCTCAGGGTGCCAAATCTGGGCTATAGGAGGCTGAGTCACCTGAGTGATTTGATGTTTCACCCAAAACTCTACACGAGATGTGATGCATGAGCAGGCATGTTGTCATGATGAAGCTGCCAATCACTAGTTGCCCATATCTGCTACCTTCTGAATCTGAATAGTTTCCATGGAGGAATGTTCATGCTTAATACAAAATTTGATGCAGATTGGTTGCTCTGCTTGCTCAGTCATTTTGAATGCGACAGCCACACAGTACACATGCTCACTCAAGGGTACCTACCACCTCCACTGACTAGTACAGTGAAGTTGTCATTGTTTACTCATGCTCATTCCAGTCCACTCTCCTTGGCTGCCAGGTTACATCGATGTCACGCAAACCATTCTTGTTATAATAACAATGGCTAGACTTTTTCTGGACAGACCTTTTATATCTTTGTGAAAACTCAAGAGAACTGTGTATACCTAAGTATGAATTTTACTCTATGTAAAATTGTGCTTCAATAAATTTGACTTTAGAAAAATTAAAAGGTAAACAGTGAAACAAATCTCCTTTTCACCCCTATTCCAAACTCCCTTTTTCCTGTCTGCCTTTATCCCTCCCTCCTCCTTTAGGTAATTGTATTGTTATTAGTTTCTTAATATATTCTTCCAGAATTTCTTTACGCATATACAATAAATATGAATTTATATTCTCATTTTTTTTCCTTTTTGACTCAAAAGGTAGCATGCTGTACATTCTTCACTTTTTATTCACTTATCAGTGTATCTAGATCTTTCCATAGCAGGATACAGAGCTTCTACCTTTTTTTTTTTTTTTGCAGCCATAAAGTGTATTTCATTATATGAATGTACTGTAATTTATTTAATCAGTCCCCTATTGATGAACATTTGGGTTACTTACGGTCTTTTGCTATCACAAACACTAATGTAGTGAATGAACTTGTACATTATTATTTTTGCATATATGCGAGTATATCTGTAAGATAAATTTCTAGAAGTGAAATTGCTGGGTCAAAAGGAATGTTACTTTGATAGCTATCGGCTGAAGTGCCATCAGTTAGGGAAGTTTCAAGAGATCACCTATGTCAAGGCCCAGTTAAAAGTTGCCTGATTCTTAAAACTTTTCCTTTTTGCATAGAACTTTTCGTTCTTCCTTTCCACCAAATGGAACTAATCCTTATCACTCCGAGGCTTTTGTAGCTCATTGTACGTTGCTAATGATGTTCAGTCTAATCTGTTTTGAATTACAATTATTTGTGTATATAGCTGTTTTCTCCAGTTGGTTGAGTCGCATTTCAACCTTTTCAGTGGCAGAAGTAAGGTCAGAGCCAGGCCAGGGATGCTCCTAACTGGAAAGCCTCCTGGGCTTTTATATTGGCTGGAACCCATCAGGGGAAGGTCTGGGTGCCCAATTAATCATGGACTTGGTTGCAGAGAGTGATAATAGGTCTGAGTATTTTCATCCTCACAGTTATTGGAATAAAAATACTTGGGCAGTATTACATGCTGCAGAAACATTTTTGTGTTATTGAAGACTCTTGTCAAGTAATGAATGAAAGTACAACCTGTGAAATGTTATTTAGTGAAAAGGACTTTGACATATATCCTCTTACGGATTTTTCTTCTAGAAAGAAATCTCCAACTTCAGAGTTCTGTCCATCGAAGTGAGAATATTAGATATTCCTGTTAGTCGTGTTTTAGGAAAATATTGAGATCTGACTATGATTTTCCATGAATGGCAGCTAAGAAAAGAAAGGGGATTTAAATAGATTGCAGAAACTTTTGATTATTGAGACTTGGAATTAAGTACAAAAAAATATTTTTGATATAGTTAAATCTTAAAACAAAAATTAGGAAGAGAGAATTTTATGAAAGAAGACATAGACAACTAATTTGAATAGATTAAACATAGATGAGCAAACGGGAATGATATACAGAATATTTATCTTATATCATAGCATCTGACCAAACAATTCTGGTAACTAAAGATTTTAAAAATAGCATTCGTTGTACACTTTTTCTGACTATAAAAGTAATGCATGTTAATTGAGGATAATTTAAAATTGCTGAAAACAAACAAATTCTATTAATGAAATTATTGGCTGTGATCATTTTCAAATTTGTCAGTTTTCATATTAAGCTATTATTGTGCCATCTATGAATCTTTTGGTTACTGACTTGGTTCTTGTGAAGCAGTAAAATGGAGACAGTGTATGATTTCAAGTCAAAAGACCTAGTTTGATGCCTGGTTTTATCACCTGCTAATTCTGTGTCCTCAGACAAGTTTACTTACCTCTCAGAACCTGTTTCTATGTCTGTAAAATGAGCAAGACAAAGACCTGCCATTACAGGATTTATATTCCAATGGAAGAAGACAGGCAATGAACAAGTAAAAATATAAATAGAATTAATTTTAGGTAGTAAAAGCTGTTATGAGAAAAAATAAAGCAGAGTAAAAGATTAAAGTGGCATTGCGTGGGTGGGTAGTATTTTTGATAAGGATAAGTGAGGAATATTTCTCTGAAGCACTGACATTTGAGCAGAAGAGCTAGCTGTTGGAGACATAGTAATTGCATTTGCTAGTCTCTTCAGTTGGAATGCTAGTCTCTTCATTAGCATAAATCACAAATAAGTCCATTTTGGAATGAGGCCAGTGCCAGGTCATAGACTGTCTTCTAGGCCAAATAAAAAAAGTTTGTACTTTATTCTAAATTGATCTGAGAACTGGGATCATGTATTTTTCATGTTTAGATTTATTCCCAGTACCTGGCATAATGAATAATAAATATTCATTAACTTGAATTTATGAATATATGAATTGCATATATAGGGAGGGATACTGGTTGCCACCATCTTTGAGTTGAGTTTGAATGAAATAGCTCAGACACAAAGAGGTTGACATCTTAGATTACTTAGAGATTTCTCATGATCTTACTATACTTATTTGTAACCAGAGCCTGAATATTGGTGTATATACTGTGATGCTTGACATGATTCTGGGTATATGAAAGCATTTAATGGTTTCTAATATACAGAGTTTGTTATAAATGCCATTTTATTTTAAAATTGTAGATAGAACACTGGGACTCATTGATAACTAAAATGTTATTACTGTTTTAACATGATCTCTGGTTTCCTTTAATTTTAACTTTTTTAAAAAAATTAAATTTATTTTTTATTTGTTGTTAATACTATTATAGATGTCCCCCATTTTTCCCCTTTTGCCCCCCTCCACCCAGGCCCCACTCCCCCTCACCCCCTTCTTTTCCCCACATTGTTGTCTGTGTCCATGGGCTGCCTATGCATATATGTTCTTTGGCTAATCTCTTCCAGTCCCCGCCACCCCTCGTCCCTCTGAGATGTCAGTCTGTTCCATATATCCGTGATCTTGAGTTTTTTATAACTTCACAATAAAAAGTTAGAATTTAAATAGTGTTTTATTGTGACAATAATGTACATTTCTCACATATACTGTATGGGCTCAAGTGTACTGAATCTTTTGCTATTTGAAGCTCATTTATTCTTTTTTTCTTGTTTTTGTTGCAGCCTCGAGCTGTGGCAGGTTTTAGAGGGACAGTTCGTTATGCATCAATCAATGCTCACCGGAACAGAGTAGGTATCTGAACTATGTAGCATGCTCATGGCTTGGATTAGATTGACTTTTTTACATTACAGTACAAAGATGTGGGAAGTGCCTTGGAGCAGAGGGGAAGGCATAATACTACGTGGTAAGGTGTGTACTGGGTAACAGA
>VMDR010019519.1:0-18279 GCA_007922815.1 Macrotus californicus | reverse complement strand
ATAAAGGATTTACAAAATTTCAATTACATTATTATCCAACCTATCCTAATCAGTATTAATGGACAGCTTTGCCCAAGTGTACTCTGGCCATCTGTTAGGCCTTGAAGCAAGTCTGGGGCTGAAATCATACAGTGATTTTACTCTGACAAAGGGAAGTGAAGCTAGAAATCAATGACAAAAAGACAACTTTTTAAAACATCTATAAATATTTTTGGAAATTAAGCAGCATACTCCAAATGACCAATTATTCAAAGAAGAACTCAGTGGAAGATGGGAAATATTTTAAGTTGAATAATAATGGAAACTATTTCAAAACTTCAGAGATACATCTAAAGCAGGGCTTAGAGGGAAATGTAAAGCTTTAAACACATCTGTTACAAGCCCTGTGACTAGTGAAGCTCAGTTGGTTGGGCATTGTCCCAGAAAGTGAAAGGTTGCTAGTTTGATTCCCGGTCAGGGCACATGCCTGGGTTGTGGGTTGGGTCCCCATTTGGGGCATGTATGAGAGGCAACCAGTCAATGTTTCTCTCCCTCTTTCTCCCTCCCCCTCACTCTAAAAGAAAAAGAAAAAATTGTAAATACACCTGTTATAAGAGAAATTTAAAAATCTATGCTTCCACCTTAAGAAAAATAGGAAGAAAGCGAATTAAGCCTAAATAAACTAGAAGAAAGAAAACAATGAAGAGCAGACACCAATGAACAGAGAAAATATGCAAAGTTTGTTTGTTGAAAAGTTTAATAAAAATATTAACGCCTAGCAAGACTGTTTAAGAAATAAAAGAGAGAGAAAACCTAGTATTTCAACACCTGGCATATAAAAAGATGACATCTCCAACAGGAGATACTTGCTGTTGAGGGGAATGAGTGTTTAAAGCCAGGATGACTCCAACCCACCTAATGTGAGTCTTACTTTTTTACCCCTGAGCTGGTCCTGGGAGAAGCAGGGAAACTGGCTCCTACCTGGTTGTCTGGAGCACTGCAAGGCTCCCTGGCAGCTTCCCTCCCCCAGCAGCGGTGTGCTTACACCAGACCTTCCACCAGCTGCGGTTCCTGTCATGACGTTTTGAAAGACTCCTGGCAAAGAAGGGTAGTCCCTGCTGTGTGTTGGCAAGACACACTGACAATAACTTCATAAGGCTGAGGGTTCCAGAAAAAAAAAGAGTTTACCAAAATATTCAATATGTGTGGGATTGGGTAAACCACAACTTGGCCAGAAACAACTTTTGAACAAAGTCAGCCAGTTCATGTTCAGGTAGTATAACACTCTCCTGGAGCCTGACTAATGTCCTCTGCTGTCATCTAGTGACAAATGATGTGAATGCAAAAATTTCTTAAAACGTCTTTCAGTGACTAAGTTGTTAAAAAAGTTTAAGCCAGAAGACTGGACAAAACCTTGTTTTTGAGTGACTAAGACTGATTTCAGATGGGATAAAATTCCTAATTTGCGGATGGTATATAAAAGAAACACTTTTACTGAAAAGAATGGAAAATGATACTGTGCTATGTTTAGTTTATTAAATGTCTGATGTGTTATTTGATGTAAACTTACATTTGATGTCTAGAATACAAAGATCTGTGGACCCTGAAAACTAATGGACTAAAGAAAAGTCAGATTTGTTAAGGGCCAGAAAGAACATTGAATAATAAAAATTCTAGTGATTATAAAATGTATTAATTTGTCTTTTTATGTTAAGGGTGTTAATGAAAGGTCATGAGAGGTAGAGTGTGGATAAAGGGTGAGAATTATAGCTACTTAGCTCTGGAAATAAGTAAAGATGATATATATTAACCGTGTTATTAAGCAAAATTTACTTTGGTTAAAATGAACCCTGAGTGGTTAATTGATTCTGGACTTGGAGAGCTAGAAATACCTCATTAGAGCCGTATTTGGGGGGTTTCCTTAGTGTGAAACTCTTACAACTAGGCAGCTTCCTGTGGGAACCCTGGAAGGTGTACCCATGTACTTGTGTCTAACTTCTGAGGAGCATGAGGCTTTTCAATAGAAAAGCTTCCACATTTCACCCAACGTTAGTCTCATTTCTTTGAAACTGAGCTCTTACTTGAAAGGCCAGAGAAGAGAGCTCCTCGGTGGCCATGTGGACTGATGCAGGAACTGAAGCAAGGTTTAGTTCCACCAAAGAGGACCCTGTGGCAAACTGTGGTGTCTGTCTCATAGTCTCTGAGTAGACCTAAGAGAGGCCTATGACAGTTTTGTAAGATTAAGTGCTTAGTTGAACCTGAGAAGCACCTCGAGTTGGGAGGCGACTTCAGCAAGATGGTGAATTTGAATATCCCAGTGCTTGACTTCCCCACAAACCAACAAACAGCTCTTTGAAAGCTCTGGACTCCAGTGAAGGAGCAGCAGGACCCTGTGGAGCACAAAGTTTGAGGACGGCTGTACAGATAAGCACAGGAAGCATTTTGTCTGCCTCACCTTGTCCACTAGTTCAAAGAAGCTCAGCACCAAGAGGGGTCCCCTTGGAGGGATTTCACCCCACGTGGAAAATGGGAACAGGGGGAGTCCAGCAATCCTCATCACCACCAGGGACATCTGCAGCCTTTGTTACCAAAGACCCCAACATCCTTTATTGACACTGGACACAGCTGATGGAGCTGCCCGGAATTACTGTCACCAAATTTCCTCCCCAGGGCTGGAGCTCCTGGTTGTGCTGACATCTCCCTGTTGCCTGAGTCTCTTTTGCACCCAAACTTGCACCCAAGTTTGGGATGCTCCTCAGACTGCCATTGCTCCAGACCTGGCGCCAGAAGGGATCTCCTTGGCTTGAATTTCTTCACAGACATAAAAACAGGAGGACTCAGCAGTCTTTCCACTGAGGACTCCAGTGTTCCTAGATACCTTTGCCACTGAACATACCTGCAGCCTTGGACACTGAAGACGCTGACAGTCTTCACTGTTACCACAGATGATTGAGCCGCATGGCAAGTACTCCATGATGTCCTCCCCAGAACTGGAAACTGTGCAGCCCACCAACTGGTGCCTTCACAGCCACCTGCAGGTGAAGATTTTTGTTCACTGAAGGCAGTCCAAAAGGGCTGGAAAAGATAATCGCTCCCTGAAAAGTACAGACATCAACACAAAGCCATAAGAAACACAGAAAAGTATTTTAAAATGACAAAACCAAAAGAAAAAAATAATTATTCATAACTGAGATCTACCAGTTACCTGTAAAAGAATTATCTAACAATGGAGGTCTACCAGTTACATATAAAAGAATTTAAAATAATTATTATAGGGATTTTTATGTTAACACAAACAGCTTAATTAACTCAATAAATAATACATAAACAAACTAAGAAGTCCAACAAAGAGATAGAAGTCTTTTTAAAAAAGAAACAAACAAAAGTGCTGGAACTGAAGAATACAATGAACAGATTCAGAAGAAAGAATCTGTGAAGTTGAATTCAGATCTCTTGAAATTATCCAGTCATAGAAGAAAAACAAAATAAGAGTGAAAAAGGGTAAAAATAGTCTACAGAATTATGGGACACCATCATGAGAGCAAGTTACTCATTGTGGAAGTCCCAGAAAAAGATGAAAGAGGGCAAGATTCAGAATGCTTATTTAAAAAAGCAATAGCTGAAAACTTCCCCAATCTGGAGTGAGATATTGACATTCAGGTGTATGAATGTCGAAGGTCCCCAAACAGACTCAACTCAAAGAGATCTTCAAGATACATTATAACCAACTCTCAAAAATCAAAGATAAAGTAAGAATTTTGGAAGCAGAGGAAGAAAAAGCGTCATCACTTACCAGGGATCCCCTAAAAGGTGATCATCAGATTTTCCAAAAGAAACCTTGTAGGCCAGGAGACAGTGAGGCCAGAAGTTAAATTCCTCCTTGTAAGTAATTACTTTAAATGTGAATGTATTAAACTCTAATAAAAAGATAGAGTTTGGCACAATAAATTTAAAATGAAACATAATGCAACTATTTGCTATTTACAAGAGACTCACTTGAGATCCAGTGACATATACAGGTTGAAAGTGAAAAGATAGAAAAATTCATTCCATGCAAATAGTAACCAAAAGAGTGATTGGTGTCTATATCAGACAAAATAGACTTTAAATTCAAAAAGATTACAAGAGACAAAGAAGGACACTATATATTAATAAAAGATTCAATACAGTAGGAAGTTAAAACAGTTATAAACATTTTTGCACCTACTGACAGATGTCCAAAATATATGAAGCAAAAATTGACAGAATTGAAGAGGGAAATGGGAAGTTTCTACTATACTTGGTGGATACTTCAATACCCCACATTCAATAATGGAGAGTTTGACCATACAGAAGAGAACTCAGGAAGCAAAAGACTTGAAGAACACCATAGATGGACCAGACCTAACACACCCAAGAACACTCACCCAGGAACAGTAGAACACATATTCTTCTAGAGTGCACATGGGACATTCTCCAAATAGACCATTTGTCAGGCCATGGAAGCCCCCTTGCTTAAGTGGAAATGGATCCTCCAGCAATCTGTTCACCTGGACAAACAGCCCTTCCAAGCTGCAGGAGGATGTGGCTTCCCCCATGCTCAGCCTCTTGCCTGTGGACCTGGAGATGGCACTGATGCCGGCGTTGCTTCCTGTTATGGTGAAATGGTTAGCCCCTTTAGACCAACTGTCCGACATGGAATGGAAGTGGGTGTAGTTCACTGATGGCATGACTACCACTCTGCAATGCAGCCTGCTGCAGAGCCACAGCCCATCACCTGGCCCCGAAGACCTCTCTGACTATGGACAATGTCCTTGGGTCTGCCCAGCCTGCCGAGTTGGAAGGGGAGCCTTTGGCATTACAGGTTGCCATTGGCTAGGCAGGTTCCCCATGTCTGGATCTTAATTGATTCATGGGTGGTTGCAAACGGCCTTGCAGTCTTGTAGTGCCAATGACAGAGAGATGACTCTTTAATTGGTACAAGGCCGGCCCCTCTGAGGACCCCACATTTGGAAGGAGTTGACAACATTTGCATTCCCACTTCTGTCAGACCTGTTTATGCATATACGTGACACATCAATGTAGAGGCACATATCAGCAACACAGCAGACCCGTGATCTAGGATTCACTCTTCTGCTAGCCACCTCAGCTGCCTTCCTGGACCCCTCCTTGTTTTCATACGTGCTGGCAGTTTGGGCACGTAATATTTCTGGACACTCGGGTATGCATGCTCTTGTCGAATGGAACCATAGACAGGACACTTTTCTGGACTCTTCTGGCCAAGGCAGCAACTGACAACTGTGACTTATGCTCCAAGACTACACATTGGCATGTTCCTCAGTGAGGATCTGTTCCATGGGGTAACTGTCCCTCCTCCCAATGACACATTGATTATATTGGTACCTTGTCCCCAAACACAAGTGCCAATCAGTTTGCCTTTACTATGAATGACTTTTTTAATGGGGTTGATGCTGGCTTTCCCCCACTCAACATGCCACAGAGAAGACCACTGTCGCTGGCCTCACAAAGGACCTTTTAGACCCTTTGGTGTTCTGTGTGCCATTGATTCTGATCAAGGGACTCACTTGACTTTTCCTGCTCTCCAGACCTGGAGAGTAGAACAGGGTACTAAACATCTTAAGGAATGAGTATTTTTTACTAATATTGCCCTCTGGGAAATGAACCTCTATCTAAGTGGGTCTCTTTGCTCCTGCAAGCCCCTGTCCCCCTCAACTCTCCACTCCGAGGGGTTCCATACCCCTCACAGCAGTTTCATGGAACCTTTCTCTGCTTGCTGTCAAAGTCAGTCTGGCTCATTACACCATCTGAGGTAATTGCGTTCTTACCCCTGTCAATGATGCTTCCTCGTATAAATGTGACTTTTTAATTTTTCCCCCACCCCTTTAGCTGGGAGGCCCAATCAGGAACAGCTTATTAAATATGATCCTTTAATTACTGAAAACCAATTGGAGTTCCCTAGATATTAAGTTCAGATACTGGGGTAACCACCACAAGCTAATGCCAAAGACTGAGCCCTTGCCAATGTGCTCAATACAAAGAAGGGCTGCTTAACTTACATTCCACCAGCTCTTTACAGGAAATAACATTTTAGCCCCAGTGCTTGCCGGTGGAGGTGACTTCACCTCAGACAACTGCCTCTGCTCTGGATTTGGACTCTGTTTGGACACTTCCCCTTTAAACAACACCTGAACTCATTGCTGATACCCCTACCACCCAAGGCTGATCCCAGTGAACTGTGACATTGTATTGCTCCTTATGCATGTGAACCCTGGGGTACTATTTGCCCCTTATGAACTTGAACTTTGGGAAAACTATTTCTCTAAGATTACTAATTATTTAACCCTGGATCCTGCTCTGCTGAAACCTGCCGGTGAATATGTAACTGCAAAACTCCATAATTTTAGAGCAGACCTAGAAAAGCATCATGCCTTTAGAGGATGCAAAGCATTGTGTCTTAAATGCCACCCAGCAAGGAATTTCTCCTAGTGTACTTCTCTGCCGTGCCTAGCCCTTCATGCCCCAGATTTGTATTCTTGTGTGCCCTTCCAAAGACTTCGCATGATTCTTGTTTCCCTAAAGCACTGGCTGTGGCAGGAACACTCACACCTGAGAAGACAGGTTCAGGATGGCAGCATAGGAGGATGCTGAGCTCACCCCCTCCCAAGAATACATTGAATGTACCCCTATATTTAGAAAAATTCCTCCTGAGAGACAGCTTAGGGCCAAGTGAACTGCTTCTACACAAGAGAAAGAGCACATAAAAAAGTTTAAGGATCCACGCATGCTTTCTGGTAGCACAGGGAACTCTCTAGGACCAGAGAAACTGAAGAACATGTTTACATTTGCCCTGTACTTGGGTAGAGAGCACCAGCTGTACCCAGTTTCTCTGGCTGACCTGCAGGTCCACTGTGTCACATCCCCAGCCACACTAGCTCCAGCAGGAAGAGGAGAGCATCAAAGCACAGGCACATAGGACCCTTCCACCTGGAGATCCTGCAGGTATGCAGGGTGCTGCTGAATGCACCCACTCAGCTGCATACACACGGGGCTCCTTTGCCTGGAGAGATGGTGGAACTAGCAAAGCCTGTGGTACCCACTCACAGGGCTGCCCAATTCAGAGAAAGTGTGAAGATAGTGGGGCAGTGCTGTGGGGACCTGAGGGACTTCCACAGCCAGAGAAAGTGTGGAACTAGTAAGGTGCTCTTATGGGCACACACCAGGTAGCTTTCTAGGATCAGAAGGGCAAGGAAGTACACACACATCAAGCTGCCCTGCCCCAACTCCATGCTGCCGTAGGTGACCAGAGCAACAGGGAGGCACCACGTGCATGTACACCAGTCTTCCCCACTTGGAACCCACTCCTCCTCACCAGGCAGCACACCAGGCACTGCACATGGCCACCCTAACTCTAACCAACTACAACCAGCCTGCCGAAACCACCTGCCACAGTCTACACAGAGACCCCTTTTGAAGATTGGGAGAGAGAGCTGTTCCATCTAACTCTTTGGAACAAACACAGGAAGTCAAATGAAGTGGGGAGAGAAGAATATGCCCCAAATGAAGGAACAAAAGAAGAAAAAAAGAAAAACTTTCATGAAATGAAGATAAGTAATTTGCCTGATAAAGAATTCAAAGACAGTTATCAGGATGTTCAATAATCTTGAGAGTAGAATAGATGAACTCAGAGAAAACTTCAACAAAGCGTTAGAAAATGTAGTAAAGAATCAATTAGAGATGAAGAACACAATAACTTAAATGAAGAATACATTTGAAGGAATGAACATTAGATTAGTTAATTCAGAAGAATGAATTCATGATTTGAAAGTGGAAGTCATCTTATATGAACAGCAAAATTTGAAAAAATAATAACAAATTAAGATAGTCAAAGGACCTCTGACCTCTGTGACAACATCAAGCACTATAATATTTGCTTTACAGGGATTCCAGAAAGAGAAAAGAGAAAGGGGCCGCAAGTGTTTTGAAGAAATGATGACTGAAAAACCTTACTAATCTGGGGAAGGAAATGGACATACAGGCCCAGGAAGCCCAGAGAATTTTGAAGAAGATGAACCCAAAGAGATCCACACCAAGACATATTATAATAAAAATGGAAAAAGTTAAAGAGACAATCTTGCATTAGCAAGAAAACAAGTCCCATACAAGAAAAATCTCATAAGGCAATCGGCTGACTTCTCAGCGGCAACTTTGCAAGCCAGACCAGAGTGACAGGAATTATGTAAAGTGCTGAACAAAAGGAACCTACAACCTAAATTACTATATCCAGCCACGTTATCATTTAGAGTTGAAGGAGAAATAAAGAGTTTCTCAGACACACAACAACTAAAGGAATTTACCACCACTAAACCAGCTCCACAAGAAATGTTAAAGGGCCTACTTTATACAGCAAATAAAATGCCATAACCAGAAATAGGAAAATATAGGAAAGAAAAATCTCAGTGATAAAGGCAAATATATAAGAAACAGTGAGTCAACCATTTAAAAAGCTAATAATGAAGGTTAAAAGACAAAAGTAACAAAAATAACTAGAAGTATAATAATCAGGGGATACACAAAACAAAAGGCGTAAAATGTGATATCAAAAACATGAGTGGAGGGGAGAGTAAAAATGTAGTGCCTTTAGAACGTATTTGAACTTAAATGCCTGTCAGCTTAAAATAGACTACTATAAATATAAATGGATATATATGCACTTCATGGTAACCACAAACCAAAAAAAAAAATCCAAAAAATAAAGAGGTGCCACGTCCAATGGCAACTATGCTGTCTGACAAAGTCAACGCATGGGGGAACGGCCTTCAAAGAAGCACGTTTGTGCTGGTGGACGTGGCATTAGTGGTTCTGCGTGTGCTGTATTGACTATCCTGTTTTTTAATATTCTGATCTTTATAGTCCTGATTATTTTGAATTGGATTAGAGTGATCATGATATTGCAAATGGACCAATTACTATCGGCAATCAGAGTTCCTGGAAGTCAGAATGAGACTGTGTCTTGGATTAAACCCAATATGACTATTAGGGAAATATTAGAAAAGTTAGAAAAACAGTCCATAGGAAAGCCCAAGGGGCCCTCTCCAGCGGGATAATATTTACGCAAGAGAAATACTCCAATAAAGGAAGAAAATAGAAAAGTCCCACCAACTATTCAGATCAAATATAGCCCAGCTTATAAGTTAAATGGAAAGGAGGCCCCCCCTAAAGGGAGGACGTGACATAATTAGCTTAGTAGTGGGGATTTTAGAGGAATTGATAGTAGGAATTTTATTATTATTCTTTCTGTGCCTGTTTTATTCAAACCTAAAATAAATATCTTAAAATGAAGTAGAGAATAAGAAGGAGGAAGTTATTCAGGCTTCTATAGAAAGTCAATTTATTGAAAAATCACCTATTGTTGCATATTTGATTAATGGTAAAAGGTTATTAATTAAAATACTGTGTAATTCCTTATTGGGGATTTTCCAAGAAGAACTTATGAGCAAATTACATCAAGCAAGAATAGTCAATAAAAACGAAAAACATGTTCCTTGGCAAAGTCTGCCTGCTATAGAACGACTAGCATGCCAAGGTTCCCCTGGATGCCAAAGAGCAAAAGAATTCTATTTGGAGATAGTTAATCAAACTAAAATCAGTTCACCCATTGTAAGTTAGTAGAACAAAATAATCTTACAGGAACACATAGTAATAGAAAGGGCACTTGGTTCATAATATTTTAGTAAAATAGAATTAAGAAATAGACATAGACCATGGATCAATCATTAACCATAAGCAAGGGAGTTAATTGAAATTCTGTCTGGCAAGTTAAGTTTTTATTCTTAATTTCTAAGACCATTGTATAATGAATTATGATTTTTTGCTTGGTTTAATCATAAATCTATAATCTTGAAAAGTTAAAGCTTGACAAAAAATCTGTATATAAGCAATGTGAAAAGTGACAATAAATCGGAACAGCTTTGCACAGCCATCGAGTTGTGTAGTTGTCTGTCTCCCATCGCCGACGCCTTACCCACCTTCGGGACCCCCTGGATCCTGCTGCAGCTGGACTGCGGCAGAAAGGAACCCAATCAAAACGCTAAAGAAAGCCATCAAATCAAAAGGAAATAGCTCAAGAGAAGAAGAAAAGAACAGCGAAGAACAACAAAAACAAGCAAAAAAATGACAATATGCACATACCTATCAATAATTACATGTAAATGAACTAAATGTTCCATTCAAAAGACATAGGATTTAAAAATAATATTGAATGTTAAATGTAATTGAAAGAAAAGGACATAAGGTATTAGAAAGGATAAAAAAAGGCACATCTAAATATATGCTGCGTACAAGAGACTCACTTTAGATGGAAAGACAGACCCAGAATGAAAGTGAAAGTATGAAAAACTATATTGTCTGTTTTAACTTTGTCACTGGTGAAGGGAAACTTAAATTTGCACCACCTACATGGTCTTAAAATATTCAAGCAAAGAATTTAAAGTACTCTGGACATGGGCAGCTCCCCCAACAGACTGGCAAAAAAAAAATGCAAATAGCTAGAAAGTACACATTTATTAGTATTAGGATAAATAAATTATGGTATTATATAATGGAATATCACATAGCAGAAAGAAATGAACTGCTGGTATGTACAACAGCATGGACAAATATCGTAGACATAATGTTGAGCAAAGAAGACGTTGCATATTCTGTTAAATTTTATTTATATGAGAGGTAAGAACCAGCAAAACTAACCTGTAGCAATAAAAGTCTGAATATTGTTTCCCCTTAGTGGTGAGATATTGAGTGGTAAGATACAGCACGGAGCCTACTAGGGTATGGAAAATGTTCTACATGCATGTATGCATAAATAAAACATTTCTGAGTTGCATACTTAAGATTGATGTAGTTTATCGTGCACAAGTAATACTTTGATTAAAAATTAATTTTACAAAGCAAATGCAAATTCAACATAAAGGAACTCAAAAATTAGCACAAAGTTTCAAGAAACATGATTTCACATTCAGAAATTGTAATTAGAATCAATGTAGCAGAATAAGTTCCTCAGATATTTGAGATGCAGAGTTAAGCTATAAAAGAAATATATTTACTTTGCTTACAGAATAGAATTAAAGTAAAAAAACATGAATGTGTATCAAAATGCCATCGACAGATTGAAAAGGACCTAGATATTCTAGGAAGGAATATTATAAATAATGAAATTAATGAATCAATAGGCTCTCTTGAGAAAACTTCTAGTTGTGGCGAGGATGGAGTAGTTTATATTTTACTAATTCTGCCATATGTATGGCAGAATATTCCCTGTATATATTCCATATATATATGTACGTACGTATACATATCTGTGTGTGTGTGTAAAGTAGGTTCCCAGACCCAATTCCAGTGTGGATGTGGAGGCCAACAAGCAATTCTCAGACACCAGGGTGTCACTCAATTTTGACACTGTCTATTAGCTGGAGATCAAATCAGGCTACCCAGGTAAAGGGCTCAGCCCCACCAGACTGCCCCCCACTTGAGATGCCAGTTGCAAGCTCAGGTTGTTACATGGCTTCTGACCAAGCAGCTACAGACTGGCGGTCCCAACAACCCTTTCCATCTCGGGTGGCGATCTCCAGTCCAGGTTGTTGCCTGTGTTCCTGACCACCTGGCTACAGGTACATCCAAGGTCCTCACAGTCCCCTCCTTGGGCTTGGTTAGTTTGCTAGAACAGCTGGCAGGATCCAAGAAAACCCACTCAGTCACTGGATTACTAGTTTCAGAAGATATTAAAGGCTGTGAATCAATAGAAGGATGAAGAGATTCATAGGGTGAGGTCCTGTTGTGTTGATGTTTGGTTGGGGAGGCAGTCAGAGTAATGCTCAGAGACTGAGTTTGTCTTTGCCAGCAATTTATTTAGCACAGGTTTGCTGTGGGAATTACAATAATTTCAAAAGTCAATAGCATACACAATATCTCTTAATAAGCCAAATGAAGAGATAACATACTCCAAACAAATGAAAGATTAATCACACTATTGTTCCAGGCAAGTAGAGGCGAGAGGGATAATGTCCAAATTTAATATGAGGTGTACCTTTTTATAGGTACCAACCAAAGAGCTGACTTCCAGATGCCGGTGCCAAAGTAAAAGCCCCATGTTGCTAAAGCATGTTGCTAGGGAAATGAAGAAGCCAGAGTCGGTAGGCGGGATGGTCTTTTTTTCACAGAACCACTGCTTGATTTATCACCGCTGTCCAGGAGGAATGCCTACCCAAGGCGGGAACAAATGCCCCAAGGGTCTTTGGAGGGTTTTTTGATGAGCAAAGAGTCACCTCGCCCAATCTAGAACTCCCCTATTTGCTCCTCCATGCCTTCTTAATCAATAAGCCCCCAGCAGAGCCCTGAGCATCTGGGCTGCTGACTGCTTATCAGTGATTAACAGATGTAGAATGATATCCAGGCACGATTTACTTCATACTTACATCAAAGCAACTTTTGTCTCCTTTGTCATAAACAAGAGGATGAAAGCACTGACTGAAGTCTTAAACAAGATAATTTGAAGTTACATTAAGCCTATGCACGACAGTCTGATCAAAGGAGCTTCTGTCCTTCTGTAGCTTGGAGACCAGCATGGTGGCGCATAGAACTGTGCTTTCCCATAATAGAACCTTTCCAGAAAAAGGGGACCCGGGAGCTGTCCTTTGGGATTTTCTGGAGGTTCCATTACATAGTCATGGTTGACTGTTTTGGCAACTGGACTCCATTTCCAGACCTTCTCATCTCCCTGGAGGTCGGGGTGGGGATTTGATTGGGGGGTGGGGGTGGGGTGGGGTGGAGGACAGACCGAAAGTTCCAAACCTCTAATCTTAAGGTTGGTTCTCCTGTGACAACCAGCACTCATTCTTGGGTAAAATTCAAAAATCACTTTATTAAAAACGCAAACCTCTTGGCTCTTAAAAAAATCCCTGTGAGCCAAGAACTGTGGATAAAGATCAAATATCTTCTAAATTGTATTATTGCAGTCTACCCCCAGTCTTCAAACATAGATCCCTCACAGCAAAGCAATTATACAAGTAAAAAAAAAAAAAAAACAACTTACATGTTACTGGAATCTCATTTAGTCATTAATATCTATCCAGTCAATCCAATGTCATATGAAAATGTCTCCCAGGAGCATGTCACTCAGGTTTGCAGGCTGCCGTTCAGCCTCGTCAGGTTCCAGAAGCAGGGGAGGTCTCAGCAAACATGGCTTCAGCTTCTCAGGGATCTGGTACAATCAAGCCGCAACGATGTTCTACTTTTGCTTTCAGCCTCCTTCATGGTATTAATAAAATGTGGGATTTCCCTCATTACTAACCCACTTATTCTCAGCTATTATTTCTACCTTCTCTTCATTTGTCCTTTCCACCCTTGGGAGGAACATTAGGTTTGGCCTCTGGGCTGGTCCCTAGTGCTGGCAGCAATGGCTAGTCCTGCAAGTGCCCCTCCTCACTCCGCTCCCACTCATACAGGGCAGCGTTACTCAGGACAGAACTGTGGGCTGTCCCGACCATTAGGCAACCCAGTAGCATTTGGGGTCAGCCTCAACTTTGCCAGATGGGGGGAAGGCATAATCCACCCTACCAAGCCCTTAGGAATTCTGACATAAAGATTTAAAGGTGAGGCAGAGCCTTCGAGACCACATAGGGGAACCAATCCCAATGAGCTACATGTGATGTTGTACTTAAATGACCCTAATTGAGGCTGACCCAGGAACCAAGGGACTCTCTAGGTTTCTGGGTGCAGTTCTTCAGTGCCAGGGGCTGGCCTGAGGTGCCAGTATTGAAGATGTTATCGCATCTGAAAGCCACAGTGTTAAAAAAAAAATGTTAAAAGAAAGAAACTTTTGTACTAATATTGAGGATCATTCCGCTGATTTTCCTAGAAAAGGGTCTCTAATTTCACTAATAGGAACAGCCTCTGTCTCTTGTTGACAGGACAGTACTTGTTAGCATTTTGTGCCTCGCAGGGCGCCAGAGAAATGTGTCTAGAGTCAGCCCCTTCTCTGCACTGCTGCAGCTCCCCCGCCATTGCCCACTCACTTCATGGACCCAGATGGCGCACCAAAAAGTCCACGTGGTGGTTCCAGTCACCTTCTGAACCTGGAACATTGGCATGTCCTACTTGAATTCTCTCCTTAAATTCCTGGAGTGATTTCCAGAGAACCACACCCTCTGCAGGCATTTCTTAATGGTCCAGTTTTCCATTGCCCGTCTACCTGACCCTACGGCCGGGCCAGTGCTTACAGCACATGAGTCAGTAGAAACCCAAATATAGGGGCTTTTCCACTGTTCAATTTTTCCACCACTGCTAGGAAAATGGCATGCAATTCAGCACACTGAGCCTCTTTATTCTTACCTTCCTCAAACAGAGGCTTGCCGTCCACTGGTCTCAAAGAGGCAGCTTTCCAAATGGGATCTCGTCCATTTATCTCGGAACTGCCATCTGTAAACCAAGCAGCTCTTTGTTATTCAGTCGACAGCTGTCCACGTGGCAGGCACTTTTGCAGCCCGTCAGGTGGCCCCACAGTCCATCCTAGAGGGAAAAAGACTACCTGCTCGTGCATACGAGTGCCTCCTTGCGTTTCCCCAGCAGCAAACTCCTGTATAAATTATTTCCATTTTATTATGAAACTCTTCTGAGTACTGACTTTCTTATTACAATGTGTCTCTGCTATCACCCTAGACATTATGGGTATCTCAGGTTTCATAATTATTTTATGTCTTTCAATCACTGAGGCAGTCTCAGTTAATGTCCCACAGTAGCTAATAATTCTCTCTCAAATGGTGGGTTCCAACTAGATGGCAGCCTCTGGGATTTTTCTGGTCCAAGATGCCAACGGCAGCTGCTGGGAGGCGCTCATGGGTTTTTGCTATAAGCTTCAGTCTGAATGAAGACGAATGGCAGACACTTCCAAAATCATGTCTGAGGGCGGGTCACAACGGCCCAAAGGCATTTAGGCAGCTACTGCTTTTTGTCATTCAGACATGGTCTGCTTTTGTTCAGGTCCCCACCCAAATAGAGCTTCCTTTCAATATTCCCAAACGTGGGATGTTCATTCTCCAAAATCCAAATAAACCAATCCAACACTGGGCTTCTTGTTTGGTCCTGGGGGTGGGTAGTGACAGCAGTTTATTTTTAGTTGCTTATGGAATATTTTTGGGTGTCTCCTGCCCAGGTGTTCCCAGCACCTTGGTGCTGTCAAGATCTTTACAATCTTTACAATATCATCAGTATCGTGTGTCATTACACTTGAGACCTGCATCAAGTCCAAATCCCTCATGACCAAATTATGACAATAAGCTGGTGAATTCAGATAATGTAAAAGTAAGCTGGGATCCTTCCCACATGAAGGCAAATTGCAATTGGCTCTTTTCTGAGAGAGAGAGAGAGAGAGAGAGAGAGAGAGAGAGAGAGAGAGGCATGTTCAAGGTCAGCCACTGAGCACCTGACTCCTTCAGTCTGCTATACTGTCCGTATGGTGGAGACCATGTCAGAACTGCTGAGACTGTGACCAGTACCGAGGCAGGAAAGTTGGAATGGGGAACAAAAGCCTCCAGCTCTACCCCTCCCCCCGCTCTCCATCCTGGCTAGAACATTCCAGAGGTGACCTCTACTGACCACCTGTTCCCCTGCTTCTCCCTCCCAAATTTCCTGTAGTTGAGACAAAAACCAGTCTCAACCAGATTCAGCAGTCATATTGACCTAAAAATGACCACAGCCATTATAATATCATGGGGCTGGAGGGAGTTGTTTACTTTGTTTTCAAATTATAAGAAATTTTATTTAGAAAGAGAAGTGAGCCAGCTGGGCCATGTAGGCTCTGGGAAAAAGTTATGGAAGCAAAAGAAGAGCCCTTGGAGCTTAAGAGAGAGAAAGGCAAAGGTAGCAGCCTGGAGGGGGGCTGGGAATAGGGGTCTGGGAAAGGTCAGGTGTGCTCCAGAGAGGGAGAGTGCGCCTGTATTTTTATCATAAATTTGCATGGTGGCTTCAGCATCACTCCGCCCCCGTGAATTGCCATGGCAGTTCTGAAAAGACCAAAAAAGAAATCCCTTTCTGGAGAGGAGGGATGAAGACCAGCTGCATTAGCAGTCACCCCACCAGGGTCAGAAGCTGAGGACCACCCTATCTAGCTTCCACCGCCCACCTTTAGTACAAACCTTCCACCCAGACCCCACCGGGGCATCCTATTCTCTGAGGTCCCCTCTTTTTGTCCACCGGGCATTCTATATTGCTTTCAGTTCACCACTGTGTGGGCTCAGGCATTTCCAGAGGTTTCCATTTAGAGTGCCCGGTTAAAACTGGCCCAAGGGCAGGCTGGCACGCCTTCTGTTTCACGGGATTAGGGGAAGCAACCTCCAGTCGGATGCATAGCATCCATCCCAACAAGACATTCAGGTGAAAGAGATGTGACACCTTCACACAAAATCTGTTCCAAAACCCAAGCTTTCAGCCAAAATTCACCTTAGTCCCAGCAATCATTCATCTCCATAGGCCCTGAATCAAGCCTTACCCCTCATTAAGATTTCACCAGCAGGTTTTGCAATCACACTACACTGGGGTCCTGACCCAAAGTGCCCCAGAAAAGTTTCTTCTCCCTCTGGTTGTTTCACCTAATTCGTGCGTGTAGAAAACCCTGGCCTCTGTCACCCGCTTTGCCCACCTTCACCTACCCCCCACCCTGCTATCCCTCTGGCTATCACCACACTGTTGTCTGTGTCTATGTGAAATATATATATATATATTTTTTTTTTGCTCAATTCCTTCATTTTTTCAACCCTCCATCCCTCTGACAGCTGTCAATCTGTTTTATGTATCTGTGTCTCTGTTTCTATTTTGTTCATCATTTTATTCTGTTCATTACACTCCACATATAAGTGAAATCATATGGCCTTTGTCTTTCTCTGACCTTAATTCACTTAGCATAATAGTCTCCAGGTCCATCCCTGCTGTCACAAAAGGTAAGAATAACTTCTTTTTTATGGCCACTTAGTATGCCATCGTGTAAATGTGCCATGGCTTCTTTATCCACTCATGTACTGATGGGCACTTAGGTTGTTTCCAGATGTTAGTTATTGTAAATAACTCTGCAATGAACATAAGGGTGCACATATTCTTGTGAATTAGTGTTTCAGGTTGCTTCGGAAATATTTCCATAGGTAGGATCCCTGGTCAAAAGGCAGTTTCATTTTTAATTTTTTGAGGAAACTCCATACTGTTTTCCACAGTGGTTGCACCAGTCTGCATTCCCACAAACACTGCATGAGGGTTCCCTTTTCTCCACATCCTCACCAGCACTTGTTTGTTGATTTGTTTATAATGGCCATTCTGACAGGTGTAAGGTGGTGGTATCTCATTGTGGTTTTAATTTCCATCTCTCTGATGGCTAGTGATGCTGAGCATCTTTTCATATGTCTATGGGCCATTTGCATGTCCTCCTTGGAGAAGTGTCTATTCAGGTCCCCATTTTTTAATTGGGTTGTTTGTCTTCTTGGCATTGAGTTGTATAAGTTCTTTAAATATTTTGAAAATTAACCCCTTGTCAGATATAGCATTGGCAAATATATTCTCCCATACAATGGGCTCCCTTTTTGTTTTGATGATAGTTTCTTTAGCTATGTGGAAGATTTTTAGTTTGATGTAGTCCCATTTGTTTATTTTTTCCTTTGTTTCCCTTGCCTGGGGAGACATATTGGCAAAAACATTGCGGCAAGAAACATCTGAGATTTTACTGCAATGTTTTCTTCTAGGATTTTTATGGTTTCGTGACTTACATTTCAGTCTTTAATCCACTTTGAGTTTATTCTTGTGTAAGGGTAAGTTGGTGGTCTAGTTTTTTTTTTTGTATGTGTTTGTCCAATTTTCCCAACACCATTTATTGAACAGACTGTCTTTACTCCATTGTATGTTCTTGCCTCTTTTGTCAAATATTAATTGACCATAAAGGTGTGGTTTTATTTCTGTGCTCTCTATTTTGTTCCATCGATCTGTATGACTGTTCTTCTGCCAATATCATGGTTTTTTTATTACTACCTTGTTGTTTTGATTACTATAGTCTTGTAGTATAGTTTGATACCAGGTATTGTGATACTTCCAACTTTGTTCTTTTTTCTTAAGGTTGCTGAGGCTATTTGGGGTCTTTTGTCATTCCATATAAATTTTTGTCATAGTTGTTCCAGATCTGTGAGGTAGGCCCTTGGTATTTCAATATGAATTGCATTGAATCTATAGATTGCTTGGGGTAGTATGGGATATTTTTTTCTCTCCATGAACATG
>VMDR010019518.1:0-18272 GCA_007922815.1 Macrotus californicus | reverse complement strand
CAGGACAACATTCAATCAACTGAAACACGCTGGTCAGGGCTATCACTCTTTTTTATTTTTTGATTAATGTTTGCATGGCATATGTTTTTTTTTTTACTGGTTCATTCTCAGACTTCCTGTATCACTGTATTGAAAGGAATTTTTCATAGATAGCACACAGTTAATTTTTTAAAAAATCCATTCTGCCAGTCTCTGTCTTTTATCTGGTATATCTAGACAATTTACATTTAATGTAATTACTAATAGGCTAGGGCTTATGTCTTTTATTTTATTTTTTGTTCTCTGTTTCCTCTGTTGTTTGTTTCCTGTTTTATTTTTCCTGCCTTCCTGTGTGTTACTTGAATGTATTTTCAAACTCCATCTTGATTTGTCTATAGTGTTTTGAAAAGATTTTCTTTTAATTCTTGCTGTAAATATTTCACTCTATATAATTCATCACAATCTGTTGATGTCATTTTACCAGTTTGGATGAAATATAAGAATCTTATCTCCTTTGAGGTCCCTTTATATTGACCATTTATATTAATCCATTTCAGTCAAGTTTAGGGTTAGGGTCATACTGTCCCAAAGGATTATATATTGGATAAGCAAACTGCTGGGCATCCTATCATTCTTGCCCCTTTTTAGTGGGTAATTAGTGAAAAATAGTGGCAGTTGTTGGCCAGAACAACCTGACATCATGTGATTCTAAGTAATGTGGAGCTCACCCCAACCTGCTCAAAGGGGACAGCGTTCTAGGACAAAGCCATTTAAAAGGGCTGTTTTCCACTTTGAATATAGAAGTAATTTGTTATACCAGGGAGTAATGTTATAATAGTTAATAAAAACAAATAGTTGGGTTTGAAAATTCCCAAGATAAATTTGTTTTCCAAAGAGCTTCAGGTGATATTTCTAAAATCCCCCAAATCACACAAATCTAGTGAGACTTGTGCAGGGCCAAGGGATGTACTAGTAAGAAAGAAAGAAAAGAAGAACAAGGGAAGAAGAGGGGACGAGAAGGGGTAGAAGTGAGAGTGGGAACAAAAGGTTTTCTGATAAATATCCAAAGTGCTAAAACTTTTAGCTGGGTCTTTCAAAACTGACCCAAATGAGTGGCCTTTTCCTTTCTCTCTCTCTCTGTCTCTCTCTGGCTCTGTCTCTCTCTCTCTCAATCTCTCTCTGACTAGTTAATGGGCATAAGAATGATTCTATCCCAAAAGTTTCCTGACAAGGAAGCTCCTGGGGAATGTGGAAAGGAAGTCCCTGCAACAATCCAGACGGTCTCTCTCCAGTGTCTCCCATGAATGCTACTTCTACAGGTCAGTGCAGAAAACCTCAGTGCCTGAATGGGATGGAAAAAAATGGCCTAAATCCTTTCATCTATTCCTAGTAGATCACTGTCATTATCTGCAATCAGTTCTATGTATAATTAGAGGGCTTATTTTTGCATTACAAAAACTATCCTTAATTATGTGTTATTTGCAAATTGCTGCAGATCTGTTGTACATTCATCTTTGTGGTGAAATGAGGGTCTTGCTCCAGACTGTAGTGATACCATTTCTACACTCTTTCTCTCCTACCCCAAATCCTCTAATTTAGTGACAGATCATGTTCCAAATATTTTCAAAAAGCACTCACCTGTCTTCCTAGCCTTCATACAACATGTTGTGTCAAAGCACCCGTTCATCACCTGCCTGTCCTCCAGGAGCAGCGAAAGGAGATAAGTCACGAGGGCAAAAGCAAATACGGGAATGGGCTTTCACACAAATGCTGCCTTTGCCACCTTAAGGTTCTGACTCAGACACTTACTATCAGCATTTTCTTGTTCTTTGTCTAATAGTGTTCTGCAGAGTTATAATAAGGGATACCTTTTTGAGGTAGACCACCTTCTAAGAAAGAGATTCTTCTACACTAAACAAAGAGGTCAAGGCTATCCTGTAACTGGGTACAGACAGGAAAATGGAGAAGAAGTTCTATGTTTCTTCAAACATTTTGCACACTTAGGGTTTCATGGACCCACAAGGAGAAAGAAAATTTCTTTGAACCACAGTAAACGTTTTAGAAAGCCAAGCAATATGCAATTGGAGCAAATAAGTCCACAATCTTTAAAATTTATTTCCATAATCCACTAAATTATTGAGGATGAGTTGTACAAAACTGATCAGGATATAAATCCCTATTCTGATGCTTGTTTTCATTAGAATTAGATGCCTCAACATCAGCAAAAAGCAGTTCATCATGCTTGTATCCAGTATTTTACATTCACCTGTCAAACATATTCATTAAAATTTTTTAAATATAGATTACATTGTCTTTAAGTTATTTCTTCCCTTTTTGGCAAGGTAAAAAAATCCAATGTAGTTGAAATACTATGAAGAAATTTCATAGTATGCCATTAAATGAGAACTTAGTAAAGTTGTCCTGAAAAATACCTGACAATTGCTAAGTTTCCATCATCAGTATTATTACCATAAGTATTTACAAAGATTTTCTCTGCATTTGTTTTCTCTTGTTAAGAAATTTAGTTCTCCTTAAAAACTCAGTACGTGTTCAAATTCTTTTTAATCTCTTTTACCCCTTTACCTTCATCTGCCACTTGTATCTGGTGTTCTCCAGAATTTAGTGTTTGGTCCATGTACATGACACCTTCCTGGGCATTCTCACCTTCTTTGCACTATTAATTACTTTCAACAAGTATTCCAGTAATGGGAGGCTAGAATAGCATAATGGTGAAAAACATAGGCTCTGGCCATAAACTCAGGCTGCCTAACTTCAAATCTCATCTTTGTCACTCACAAACCTTGCTGAGTTTTTAATTTTTCAATCTGCAAAATGCACGGAACAATAATACTTACTTGATAGAGATGTGAGGTTTGTATGAAATGCTTAGAACAGTTTGTTGCATTGCAAACAGTCACTATTGGTTGTTACCATCTTTATGTCAGTGGTCACAAATCTGTACCTCCAAACTGTCACTCAAACTCTAAATTTGAACAGATTGCCTTTAAAAAATTTGTCCTGTTAGCCTATACAGAAATCACCTGGGATGCATATTCAAAATGCAGATTCCTAAACCTCGCCCAATATTTCATGAATTAGAATGCCTGAGGATGAGATATAGGAATGTGTATTTTAAAAAATGTCCTAGATAACCTCTTTTTCCTTTTTATTGAATTTATTAGGGTGACACTGGTAAACAAAGTTATACAGATTTCAGGTGCACAATTCTACAACACATCATCCTTACATTGTATTGTCAATCTGATACAAAATAAAATTTGTGTCCACTTTTGTGGGTTTACATTTATTGCCTCTGAGTCATCGCTGCTGGGCTGACAACCTCCAAGCATCCAGAGCCGAACTTGTCCCAAACATACCCTCCCTCTCTACATTCCTATTGCTCTTGACGTTATTCATTCGTCCAACAGTTAGTTACTGAGCAACTGCTATATGATGGCAGGCAATGGACACAGCCATGTGTATGTGGACAGAGCAACTTAGTATAGCTTAGGTGCTTATCACCTCTCTCCTGGATTATAAAAGCTGCCCACTAACTGGTTCTTTGCATCTTCAGTCTTCAGTGCTTTTCAAATAATCCTTCATATTGCTAACTATGAAATATAGTCTTGCGTTTAAAGCTCCGTCACTTCTAATGTAAGGTTCACCTCCACAGTGTCAGAAACACTTGCCAAAGATATGCTGATACCTCTCCCTGTTAACTCCCTGCACTGAAGACTTTTGCTCCAAGAACACTAAGGTGTTTCTAGGTCCTTCTCCCACACCACTGCCGTGTCAGTTAAACACACATATATTCATCTTCTTTCCAAGTGTCAGTGCAGGGGTTTTTGGTAAGATATGAGAGCATAGATAAAGGGCTTTTAACCTAGCCTTCTGCTTCACACTTCATGGCCTCTCCTGGTAGCGTTCTTTCCTACAACCTCTACAATCCCACTGTCCCCCTCACTTCAGTTCCTTCTTTCCCTATTTACCTTATTCACCCTTCAAGATTCATTCTTTTCAGTTGATCCCTACAACTTCAAGCCAGGCTGGCCTAAGGGACCTCCTCTGGTGTTTCAAAGAATCCTAAGCATGATGTTTACTATGTTGGACCAATGTTATCTATTTATGTGGCCATCTTTTTGGCCAGACTAAAACCCCATGAGAGCAGAAATCTTTATCATCTTTGAATTCCTGGCCACCCAGTGTCAAGGCAACCATGGGAATAGAGGCACTCTCCCAGACTGATCCTCTCTCCTCTTCTTACCCCCAGTTTCCTATTCTTTTTGGAAGCACATCCGAGCTCTGTCTAAAATCCATCCTCCTTCTGCTTGTAAACAGTCACCTCTTGGTTGTCCCTTGGACCTAAGAACCAGCATTTTAGAGATGTTCTCTACACCCTGTAAGATAGACTTGGGAGAGGCTACACCAACCCTGGGAGGAGGCTCAGGTCATTTCCGCAGGGAATTTTAGGTCCCAAATAACTGGAGCATGGACTGGGTTGGGGGTGGGACGTGGGGAGACATGCTTCCCTTACTTTGTGGGGAGAGAAGAGGCTAGAGACTGGGGTTTCTGAAGCTCAGGGCCCAGGGGAGAACCCTGGCTATCTGAGTCTAAGGCAGGACTGACCTGTGTTGAGCACAGAGGAGTGCCTGATACACAGCAAGGGTTAAATACATGTAGTCAGAAGAGAACCTTGAGTAACATCTGACTCAGCATTTCCCAACCTGGCAATCACAATGCCATGACAGACTCTCAACTGTCAGATGGGTGTCCAGAAAATTTGGACATTTTAAAAAACTATAAACAAATCACCACAAGTTCAGAGTTGCCCCTCTAATGCTGTCACACTCCCACTGACAATCTGAGTAGCTTTGTGGCAGGAAGAAAGGTGGTATGAGAGTCAAGAGCTGCGTGAGCCTTGCATGACCCACACAGCCATGCCATAACTGCTCAGGAGCGGGTGCCACTGCAGATCCTTGTGAAGCTTATGCCCTGTTCTTCCACTTTTCCACAACTTTATTTTGGTGGGGGAGCTTATCTAAAATTTTGGTTTTCACATGAACTAGATAAAAAAAAATACATGCCCTTAATGATACTGATAGTTCAAAGTTTCAAGCACTCTAAACAAAGATTAATTGCTCTTAATTGGAAGTATATACACAGTGACATGTCATGGACTTTGAAGTTTCAGATGTAGAAATCACATAAAAGTGAGTTTCCTTGAAAAAGTCACTTCAGCTTTCTGAGACTTAGTCTTCCTTCATAAAAATGGAGTGGGGGCTGAGAAACCCACCTCACAGTTCTGTGGTGAAGCATAAAAGAGCCAGTATGTGTGTATTTCTTGACTCTCCCTGGCATGGGCTCTGTTGGCATCTGAGGGTGACATGTGATAGACCTTTATTTTCAACTGGTATCTATGTAAACAAAACATGGGAAGAGGAAGCAATAAAAGCAGAACACAGACCAAACTAGGTGGAAAAATAGAGGACCTGCAACAGAACCAAATCATGTTAGAGACATTCTTTTGACCACTTTTGATGGATAAAACAGAACAAAAAACAAAACAACTAGACTCTTCTCTGTCTGCCTTTTTCAGAATTTTTTAATTAATCATAAAAGAAGCAGAAAGAGAGCCATTACCCACACCCAGGAGCAGGGCATGGACAGATGGGGAAGGAGCAGCTCCAGGCACAGCCGCTGCACACAGCCAGGCTAGACTTTGCCGAGTGATGTTAGCAGGTGTCACAGCATCACGATGGCAGTTGAGAGGAAAGCCAGGCTAACCCTCCATTCATGCTCCAAGTCACATCTCCTAGGAGGGAGCTGTGTATTCACCCAGGAGATCACTTAGACACGCAACCCTGGGTTTCTATGATTTTGTGAGAACATTTCTAGGGATTCATGGACTGGCTTGAGTTAGAGATGTGGGCATTGAGAAATAACTAGTTTCAGGGGACTGATTCTTGGGTCCCAAGTACACTGCAATCTGGCTTCTGACTACCACAGCAAACAGACAAACAAACAAACAAAAAAGCCTTACATAGTATAAATGAGTTAATTCTGTAGGTTCACATAATGTACAATATCACCTAAGTTTTTTTATAAAAGAACCAATTTATACAGCTATCACTTATATAAATTATGACTCAATATAGTTGCATATATCTAGGTTTAGATTTATATACTTTTAAATAATAGAGTTGGTATTTGACCATAGGACAAGTAAAAAGAATTTAGATAGTTCCATATAATTTATTTTCTTAAAACAAAGTTACAAAAAAATACAGTTGAGCTGGGTCTCAGGGAGGTAGGCGGCTTGCCTGGCATTTGAAGGAGTAATTCAGGAAGGGCCAGTATACAGGACCCTATAGAATGAGAGATGTGCTGCAGAGGAGCCCAATAGTCAGCAGTATCCTGGGCCAAGATCCACCTGGAAGAAAGGGGAATTGAGCCTGCAAATAAGAGCCAAAATGCACTTCCAAGGTTAAAGGATGCATTCATACTGAGACCTACAGGTATAGGTGGAACTGAAGAGTCTTCCGGAAGGCCAGGGAGGCAGAGAAACACAGGATCAGCTAAGAGCGAATGTGCGTATCAGTTTGCAAAATTATTTATCCTTAAAATAGCTGTTGCTAAACTCGCCCACCTCCATCTCTTGTGATATTAGTTTCCTGAAACTCACTTTTTTGCTAATCTTCCAGAATCTTTTGGACATTGATAAGTAAAAATACTGATCATTTCTGCAGACACTTCTCTTCTGCCCTTATAGGTCAACACATATTTTACAAAATGGTGTCCAAACAGAAACCATTTCAATTCTGGTGGACAAAGATTAGACTGAAAGAGCAGTTAAAAACCATTTTGTCCACTGATTTGGAAAATTCTTTAAATCATGGGCAAACACAGTTTATACAGGCGTACAATATGTATGTGTCTTTTTAAAGATTCAGGGGAGCTGCTTTGGAGGAAGAAAGAGAATATTTATTGAGCAGGAGAGCCAAGAGCTCTACTAGATTGTTTCTCTCCTTCACCAGCACCCATTCCCTGCTGGGAAATCAGAGCTTAAAAAATGGCAGCCTAGTTCAGCTACCAATTCCTATCCCCTTCTTTAAAATCCATGTCACATATATGCCCACCCTCCGAAGTAGCACATTAAATTTTTGTCAGTTTTTCCCTTTTTTGTACCCCCAAACTTTGTCTTGTTGGAATGTCCACACACCAACACTCTTTGGTACCACATTGAGACATTTTACCTTCAGATCCTATGATTTAAATCAGAGGAGTTCACAAAACTCCTGCCCAATATCTTTGAAGTGTATGCTTCATTCCTTATTGTGAACAGAATGACACTGAAAACAGAAAATAAATATTTGGAAAAAGGGAAGGTCTGCTGGGGAGCAATGTCAACAGGATTTGGGAAATAAGTAGCACTTAAGTATACATATACACACACATATATATGTAAATATAAATATGTATATATATATACATGTATATATTTACATATATAAATAAGCTTACAAAAGCACAGCCCTTAAGATGAAATATTTATTCAATTTTGGAATGTCAAAATAGAAACAACTGACTATTAAAGTTGCCTTGATAATAAAATCTTGATTGAAGGAAAAAAAGCAAATCAAATTTAGGTCACATAAGCATATCAAAGGCATATTTACACAAAAAAAGTAACGAGTGTTGACCTACAAAGAAATAGTGTCAACTGCAGTCATCATTTTAACTTATCATTCTGAGATAATATGCATTATTTAACTTCAAAAATAAGGTAACTATTGAAGTGAACAGTAGAGCTGTCCTTTGCATATTGTGACCTCTATGTAGCATTGTTTCTATGCTCTGAATTTGTCCATATTGAACTTAAGACTGAAAACAACTATATTGGGTTAGCATTAGGCTTCAGCGAGTTTCACTGTCATAAGCAAATGAACATTCTGGTTGTGTCTGATAAGTTCATTAAGAACCAAATAAGATTAATGTGATTTTAAACTGTAAGTAAAAATATAGCTCTGGGCAGCAAAACCTAGGTTTGGTATATGTTTAAGACAAAGGATGGGAGTCCCAATCAGCCTCATAGAGGGGGATATCTTAAAATGGTGTGTATTCTAAGACGAGTGGACAGGATGGAAACTACATCATACAAAGATCAAAGAAAGTGGCAATGTCTGATGTGGAGAAGAGATGATTCATGAGAAATTAGTAGTCATTCCCAGCACCTACAGGCCATCTCAGAAACATCAGGAACATACACCTGCCTCCCTATATAGAAATGTTCAGAAATAAAATAATTATAGAAGAATTCAGATTCCTTGACCACAGGTATTCAAACAAAAGCCAAGGAAGCATTTCCTGAAGATATTTCAGTTAAGTGTTTTTCCAACGTGAGTCTAGACCTGTTTGAGAGTCATAAAATGGTGAATCATTACAGTTTTGTTTTCTGAAGAGTAAAACAAGAAATATTTGTGTTCTGGACCTGCAGGATAGTTGCCTATTTTTTTGTTATTGTCTCATGAAACTATTTTTACACTTACACACTTAGTTGTGCTCTAGGTCTGGGTAAAAAAATGAATTTCTTCTTGTGAATTACAGTCAGAAAAATGTGAAAGCCACTGCCCTAGTTATCATCTTCATAATTCTCAAGGGAAAATCAGGAGTCAGACACACCTGGGCTAGCTTCACAGACATGAAACTTTTATTTAACCTCTCTGTGGTTATGTGCCCCAATTGAAAAATGAAGAAAAAAATGACAGTTACCTCTGAAATATACTTATATTTTACATTTTAAAGGGATAAATCTAAATGTTTAATGCTTTTTAAAGATTATGCAGTCACCATTTCTGCCCTTAACTTCTTCAAAATTACTTTAAAGTTAACCAATATTTTCAAATCTCATTTTTTGTTTTCTTCATTCACTGACGCTGACATGTACAGATACAGGTGGCCCTGGTAAGATAAATCAATAATACAACATCCCTGGGGACAGGTGGTGGGATGGAGAAGGTAACAGAGCATGTGCTCAGCTCTTTAACACAGTAAGATGATTCATTCTCAGACGCCCAGATGTAGCACTGTTGCATTCTGCAATGACTTCGGAGGGAAAAGAAGCCTTTCCACTCTTCTTCAATGGCTCTTTTGCAACTGTTAACTTTGGCTATTGGTGTCTCTCCAGCTGGGGCTAGACATTCATGTTATCAGAGAACTGAACGTCTCGTCTCCTCATGTGTAAGCTCCATTGTCTGACAAGGGCTGCTGTGCAGGGTGCTGTGCTAGGGGTGTTTATTGCTGTTTGGGTAACAGGAAGAAACCTGGTACTTTTGTACTGCTCAAACACTCATCCTATTCATGGCTGCTGTTTATACCAGAGGGAAATGTTCTCACAGAGAGACCAATAATTTAGAAAATATTTAAACGGGAGGCTGAATAGTTTCTATTGGTGTCTTTATTAGTGATCTTTATTTTTGAATACAATGCAAGTCTGTTTTAAAGTGTTCTTTTCTATGACAGATTTGTAACAAGCCAAATCTTGTTCCCCATGTACAGAATAAATCTTTATTTCCACAAGACAAAAAGTCTATAATATGTGTAATTCTCATTCCTGACTTCTGGGATAATAGGATGAGCTATGATTTATATATATATATGCAGCTCTCATTTCAGGAGATGAATAAATTCAACAAAATAAAGCATGAAATGCCTTTTCAGGTGTTTTAGAAAGTACAAAAGTACTACCTTCAGTTCATTATCATTAAATTTACAAAGGTTTTCCAAATTAGAGTACTGAATTGTACAGATTCAAGAGAGATTTAGACTTAGGGATACCTGGAGGTTTTATGAGCTGCTGACGCATCTCTCTAACTTTTGATTAGAGTAAACCAGTACAACTGAGGAAGACTCAGTTCTTTGAAATGGTATATGGTATACTGGTTATGGTTTACAATGGGTCTTCGAGGGTGCATAAATAATAACTGCATTTATGCATACGCTAATATAATATCTATTTTTAGCACCCCTTCTCCTGGGTTTGCATACTTTCCTGGAGGACCTCTCCTGGGCCAAGGCCTCGAGAGCATAGTGGCATCTGGTCCTCGGGCATCTTCTCATGAAAGCGTCCCCTGAAAATTCCCTGGTCTTAGGCGCCTTTCATCATTGTTCCACGCAGACCCATGCTGGTTTGTCTCACATTCCCAAATACAAAGCCAGATGGCATTCAGCTCTCTTTTAGAGACTACCAAGGCCCTCTAGGGGGCACAGGGATCACTCTGCTGCTGCTGGGCCAGGTTTGGCCTTGGGAAAGTCCCAAGTGTCTCCAATATCAGACAATCCACTCAGTGCCACTCCCATAGACAAATGAGACCTTCTCAGTCACGAATCGCTTCAGGACATGAAGGGACTATGAGGCTCCCTTGGCCTGAACTGCATCATGCTCTTTTCAGATGCCATTAGCCCACACAAGTGGACCCATGCTGCCTAAAATTCTAGGGCCTCGCTCCCTGTGCATTCTGTAGAGTTGTATCATCTCGGGTCTTGCCCTTTTCCTGGGGCTACACCAGACTAGAGTTCCTCTAGTCTGAAGGAATTAGGGAAATAAGCCCCTACATCAAATCTGTAGAAATGAGTCATCCCCTTATCCACTCTTGTGATACGGATATTTTAAAGTTCTCCTATGTTTTTCTTGAAGAATAGAAAAGAGAATTAAACATAGTGAAATTCTAGATGTGGATATAATTTCATAACAAGTAGACTTTCCAGGATTCTTTCTAATGAAGTTAAAATAGGTAGATCATTTTGTTTCCAGAAGGATGTAGACTTATATACACACATGGGTTGTGTTGATTCTAAAATACCTTTTTGTAAAGAAGATGTGTATACGCGCACACACACACACACACACACACTAGAATACTATTCAACCATAAAGAAGATAAAAATCTTGCCCCTTGTGACAACATGGATGAACCTTGAGGGCATTATGCTAAGTGAAGTGTCAGATGGTGAAAGATAAATATCATCATGATTTCTTCTATATGTAGAATATATATTTAAGACAAAGCAAACTCATAGAGGCAGACAACAGATTGGTGGTTACTAGAGGAAAAGGGCTGTGGAGGGAGGGCACAGTGGGTAAGAGGTTAATTGTATGGGGACCAATGGAAATTAGACTTTTGGTGATGAACATAATGTATTGTAGTATATACAGATGTCACATTTTATAATGTTATATACCTGAAGCTTATATGATGTTATAAACCAAAGTTATCTCCATTAAAAATAAAATACTTTCCTGGTCATGGTCTGAGTCTGCCTGTTATGAGGACAACGTGGGCAGTTTTGTGAGGGTCTTGATTGGAGCATTTGCAGTGTGACCGAGGCCTTCTTGTTCACTCGGACAGCTCCGAGGTTTCGTGGGCATTGCAGGAGAGAGATGATGGGATCTGAAGCCGGTCGTCTGAGTTCTAATAATGTCTTCTTTCTTTCTAACTGTGTGATCTAGGGAAATATTTCATTTGTCTGAATCTTAATTTTCTCAGGTATAGAAAGCAGTTAATAATATTAGGCAAAGGATTCTCCTGTGCTGGGCAAATTGTGAAGATTAACTAGTGTTATCTGTATTATCTTGAAGTCGTTGACCCTTTGGGTCGGCCAGGGCAAAGCAATTCATTCACCTCTGCTCTAAATTAAGTCTCTTTCAACCCAGGTGCTATCAAAAGAGGTTCTGTGTAGTGACATATGCTGGAGGCACAGGGCAGTCTCCTCAGTTGCAGATTTCAGGGTGGGTAGTTGGAGGATTTTTGGAAGAACCCATGTATGGCTTCTTGGACTCACAGGAGTTTCATTAATTCATTTACTTATCTATGCATTCAATAAGCATTCACTGAGCACTTACTATGTACCAAGAATTGTGCTAAGCATTGAGGAACAAACCTGAATAGGATACACTCCTTGCTTCCGTAGTCTAGTTGGAGGTAAAGGCGGGCAGAAATATACATAGATAATTATAATATGAAAATATAAGTTCCATGTTAGAGATATGTCTGAAGAACAAAGAAAACCCAGAGGAGGGGGAACTATAAACTCTGCCTGGAGCAGTGAGGGAAGGGGAGGTTTCACAAACAATTACTTCAGTTCTTTTGACCAAGAAAGACTGAAGAAAAATGTGTGTGCATGTTTGTGTGTGTGTTGGAATTTCAGTGTATCCTGATGTGCCAAAATAAAATTGGCCATATCTGATCCTGTTTCTACAAGATGCATGAGTGCCTCTGACCCCCTGGATCCTCTATACCTTCCCATTTTGGAAGATGTATTCAATCTTTTAATGGGCAGTATACTCCTAGAAGGCATTCCTCAAGTAAATTAATGGACAGGCTACTTGGTATATTCAGAGGTATAAGATGTCAATAACTACAATTCTGTTTTGACACTAATCATTTTCCCCTTGAGGTTTTCTCTCACGTGGTTTAGATGGTTCAGTTCTCTCTGCTAATTCTGGTGAGAGTTCTCACAGTTGTGACTAACACTGGGATAGATTATCTCTGAGGTAGTTTGTGTCCCCAAAGTGGTCTAAAGGGAACTCGAAAAGTTTCAAAAGCAATGTTCTTATGTAAGAGAAGTGAGGAGACAGACAAAACAGGAGGTTGAAAACCTAGACCTTACCTCGCAGTGATGAATAATTAGTGGTTACTCAGTGTCTTTGGAACTGGTATTAAATGGCTCACGCCTCCATTTCCCAATATTCTCTGAAATAACACCTACCAGAGCAGTTAGCTGTTTTCAGAATCTGTCTGAAAAACCCAAAGATGGGTTCTGAGAACTGTATCAGGAATCAGATAAAAACCATCTAAATTCATAAATATATTTTGATGAGAATTTTCATTTCATACTTATCCCTTTAAACTTCAGGAGGACAGAGTAAGCTAAGAATTGCACCCTGAATATTGCAGTGAGTCTATTTTTTAAGAGTATAAAAAAAGCAGACGCATACAGATATTCTGGAACAGATGAACCAGAAAGGAGGCTAATGACTCAACGTTTTTGACACTTAACCGTGGGCTGACTTGGGTTTAGTTCAGGCTCGGGCAAAGGTTCAAGTTGGATCTCAGTTTATTCAAACTGGTTTTCCCACCATCTTTAGTTACATCATGACAGGACTCCCACTACTATGCCTCAGATACCAAACACTTTGCCAATACTTTTATTGGATTAAAGAAAAAAGAGCTCAAGTAAACATGTTTTGATACCTCAAAGAGCATATATCTTTTTTTTTATCACTAGTGCCCCTTGTCCCCTATTTTTTTCTAAGCTCCTTCATTGATGTGAGGCTGAACTCAGACAAGACACGCCTCTCTGCTACCAGCAGTTTTTGTAAAGAGGAATCCACAAAGGGCAAGTACTCTTATTTTATTGCCCAGCCAACTTCCAACTAGGACCAAAACAATTTAACTGAAAATACAATATTATTATTTTGTAAAAAACCTCTAGCCACTGTCCTTGCAAGTAGACTACAATTCTTAAAATTTTCACAGTCCAAAGAACGCCTCAGTGTATCTGTCATATAAAGGAAGAAAAGGGACTTTATCTTGTCTGAAAGCCCTAAAATATTCTACAAAGGCTACTTGATCCACCAGGCAGTAATGCTGATAGATTAAAGCCATAAACTGCTCTCTTCCCCAGAGTAATAACATGCATGTCATCTACAAGGTCTGGCCAGCTGCACAAAGGGTCCTGGGTTTGCTCCCATCATTCCAGGCCTCTGGGCTGAGTTTGGATTAGCAAAGGCTTACTTGCACAGCAAAATATAAAATGTGCCTATTGCCAGAATACTTAAGGGGTGTTCATTTTTGCCTCAATAATGTCTTAAAGCCACCTTCCTCCTCACCTCTGTCACCCATGTGTATGCACAGTGTGAACAATTCCTTCAAAATGAAAAGACTTAGACTCTCTTTCCATTCCATAGCATCAATTGACCTGAACAAGGCATTGCTCTCTCCTCTACACAGTAGTTTTCTCTTCCCCAAGGAGGCCTCCAAACAGTGACTTACAAGGTTTCCATGGCTGATTTCTTTTCAGGCTAGAATAATTTAAGAGTCAATGGTAAAGGGCACGGGGACAAGGAGAGCTTATGACAGCTGGTACACTTAAGTGAAAAGGAGTCCTACTTAGGACCAGAAATTACTGTTTATGCTTGGAATTCAATATTTATTACATAAGTTATTAGTGATGTTTCTCAGTAAAGACTACGGGCATGATTATAATCACAAAAAACATGCAGAGATTTGAGAAAAAAAAACACATAATGCTTTAGATATTTCTGACAGTTTTCCACCAAGTACTACACTGAATAAAATGAATCCGGTAAAGAAAACATAGGACATGGGGTTCAATCAGTGATCAGTTGTAATTATTTTCTGTGTGAGGTCTTGGAAGGCAAAGAATAGGATTCTACCAGGAGCGCATGCATGTCATTTCCTGCCCGGTTATGCCCAAAGGGCCAAACAGGTTCACATTTTGATAGGAAAGCATAAGAGTGTGGTTGAATAATGAGCTTTAGTTTAAGAATGGGGACCAATTACATGAAGCTGTTCCCTTCTGAGTAAGCACGGTGCAGATCATGACGTTACTAAGCAGTGCAGTGCTGGGCATGCTAGTTTCACAGTGATAAATCCTGCCACAGAAAGAGGAAACTCTGTATAAGTAGTGCTCCTCTTGGGCTGTTTACAGCTCGTAGCTGATCAGCTTCAGTCCTTATCTGTGTCAGGGCCACAGTGTCACATGGGTACTGGATGTATCTTCATTCAAGATGTAGGGCTATGCTTTTTATACAGAGAAGATATCACGAAGGTTGCGTGAATACAAAGGTAGGGTAGGTGAGAGGTGGTGAAGTGGGAGGAAGGGAGTGAGTCCTAGTAAAACTAATTCACCCTGTAAGTACATAATGAAACCCTCTAGGAAATATCCTAATCGTTGCTTTAATTGGTCTTTGATTCAAGAGTTTCTGTCCTGAAGACAATGTGTGTGCTCTGGACCACCTACGTGGCAATTAGTGACAGAAATATTATTATGCCCATCAATTGTGTCACCTCCCAATATTGCTGATCAGAGTATTAAAAATCAACTTTTCTTCCTTTATGTGACAGATATACTCTGCAATAGTTCTTATGCAACAGAAGGTAATATAACCAAAATGCTACAATTCCAATGACTCTTCAAGGAAATGCTAAAGCCTGTTCTACTGACATTTTCATAAAGGGAATAAAAGGAGACTGCTATTGTTGAATAGTTCTGAAAAGAAAGGCATTCTAACAAGAAATGTCAATAAAAATCCTGCAAGAAAAATTCAACAATATATTACCTAAATTAGCCATAAAGAATATGTCCTAATTACTGCCTGCTTAATCACCATAACATTATATTACATAAGAATACAATAAACAATAAAGCAGTGCAATTATTTAATGAATTAAATGCATGAAGTAATATAGGAAGCAGTTACCAAAAGTCTTTAGTAGATAAGAATCTATTTGAAAGCATTTTAAATTGATTTCGGTGCAGCACACAAGAATATTGGAAAGGAAAGGAGTAAATACCAATAATCAGCAACAATATGTGGAGAGGTGGAGAGAGGCGCCTCTCATTTTCTTTTCCTGTAGTAAATGGAATAATTTACCAACAATGCAAAGCTTTGAAATTCAAGCTGCTCTCAAATCCAGAGATACTCTTTCCATATTATCAGGATGAAAGGATGAAAACTGAGTTGGTTATTTGAAATGATTTAGCTACTTGACACCAAGTATCTAGGACTCGATGCACAGATAAGAACTAAAATTCTACCATTGTACCCACAGGAAAGGTGATTACGAAGCTCCTTCATCTACTAACATGTCTATTCAGGTTTTCTTATTTCGAGATGACTGAATATGAAAAGAAAATTCTACTTCCCACTTTTAAGGTAAAACAGAAATAAAGAACCTAGGAATATGGATGAACAATTAGTTTTATCCTTGCTAGCTCTTAGCCAAATTTTTTTAAAAGATTTTATTACTTTATTGTTGTTCAATTACAGTTGTCTACCTTTCCCCGCATCACTCCCCATCTAGCCAAATATTTTTAAACCATATGGAAATTATTTCACTAACATGATATGAAATAACACTCCCACACAAATGAATACAAACTAAAGGCACAGCTGAAAAATATACTTGTCAAAAGAACATTCCAATAAAATAAAGGGCAACAGTTAACATGACGGAAAGTCAAGTTAACTTTTCTGGAAACATCAGGGCCACTTAAGTGACTCAGAAGAGTACAATTGTATTTATTTACCTTTTGCTGGAACCATTCCTAGGTTATTGTACAGGGGTGAATTTAACATTTTCAAGAAAAGGAACCTCAGCGCCTCTCTTAGGAACCTGCTCAGATTATTTGTTATTCCATGTGGTGGTCTGGAACTGTAGCTGGGTGTGGGAGAGGAACTGGGGCCAAGGTGTTGATTGTGACTTTAGACCTGTAAGAAAAACACTTACTACCAGGTGAGAATGTACTTCTCCACCTCTTTTCTGGATACAAGATCATAGCCACAGTACAAACAGTTGGAAAACGTGGAGTGTTTCTAGAGGGAATCTTGAATACCACATTCCAGAGAGTGAAGTCAGGAAGTAAAAAGCTGGCATTTTTAAGTTTCTTGATGTAAATGGGAGGTAATACAAGCCATGGTGGATAGCCTTTCTGATGTTGCATGTAAAACAGCACCCATAAAAATGAATTGGAAATTTTTCTTTAGCTCTATGCCTGTGCTGTCCAACATAGTAGTCCCTAGCTAAATGTGGCTGTTGAGATTTAAAGTTTATAAAGTTAAAAATTTAGTTCCTCAGTTGTGCTAGTCATATTTCAAATACTCAGTAGCCACATGTGGTAGTTGCCATTATATTGAATAGCAAAGTTACAGAACATTTGTATTATTTAGGAAAGCTCCATTGGACAGTGGTGTCCTACAGTACAGATTATTGTTTCTAATGCCTTACAGTTGCATTGAGCAGCCTCATCAGTAGACCGGTATCACTATTTGTATTTTATAGGCAAAACATGTGATTAAAAGGGGTCAGATGACTTGTCAAGGTGACAGTGGGTGGGGACTTTCACAGAGCTGAGAGCTGAGACTCTCTCCTAGTTACAAGCAGAGTCATCTGACTTCTATGAAGTGCACTTCCACAGGAACTTCACAGTGACGAACACTTCAGACAAATCACCAGGAAGTTGGTCCTTCACCTCCCTCCCCCAAATTAGGTACTTTCTCCAGTTAGGATTTCTTTCTTTTTTTTTGACATTGTTAAATGTCCCATCTTTTCTTCTCCTGTACCTTCTCTGCCCAGCCCTTGCTCTGGCCTTCACCACGTTGTTGTCTGTGTCCATGGGCAATGAATATATGCATAAATATTCTCTGGCTAATCTCTTGTAGTCTCCCCTAACTCCTCTCACTTCTGAGATATATCAGTCTGTCCTGTTTAGGATTCTTTCTTTTTTAAGGATTTTATTTATTTATTTTTAGACAGAGGGGGAAGGAGAAAGAGAGGGAGAGAGACATTAATGTGTGGTTGCCTCTTACGCACCCCTACTGGGGACCTAGCCTGCAACCCAGGCATGTGCCTGACTGGAAATCGAATAGAAGACCCTTTGGTTCACAGGCCAGCACTCTGCTGAGCTACACCAGCCACAGCCTGTTTGGGATTTTTTAAATGATATTGTCAAAGGTAATGGGAGACTATCCTGTGGTTATAGAACCTATCAAATTTCTTTCAACTTGCTTTTAAATTATGTTAAACTTTACCCCCTGTTTCTTATTTCATATTTTGGAACCTTCTGATTGTGGCACTTTTCCACTAATCTTTTATTTTTCACTTTTTATCTTAATATTTCCCCAGATGTTTTGGGGCCTTGGTGCTTTTCTGGATCTGACACACATTGACAAACATTGGCCAATGGAGCTCTCTCAGACCCAGACTAAAGGCAGTAGATTGCCATGACTGGGGAAAACAGATGTGAATGTCCAGGATTACTTGGCTCAGATTCTGATATTGCAAGTAGTGCAGGCACTGAAACAACCATAAAATTATAAACCTAACTCATGTGATAAGCTATTGCAGACTCAATAAGAATTTTGGATTTCTGATGATGAATGTAATCACAGAAATGCACAGTAATCATAAAATATGCAGCAACACATAGTATAAATTATCTGCACACATTATCCGTGTTTTGATAACTTCTTTATGGACACAGTCAATACA
>VMDR010019517.1:0-18273 GCA_007922815.1 Macrotus californicus | reverse complement strand
TTCTCATTTATAATCTGGAAAATGGAGAGAGAAATAGCTATCCTGTGCGTCTTTGGCATGGTGTGGAAAGAAGTTAATTAAATAAAAAGGCATGAAAGAACTTCGAAAGTGTCAAAGCCCAGATGTAAGTTGCAGTTGCATCTTACTACTGTGGAGCAGTGGTTTTCTGTGTGCAGAGGCCCCCCAGCAGCATTAGAATCCCCTGGGAGGTGGTTAGAAATGCAAATCTGTCCCACCCCAGGGGCAAGGGCCCAGCTGTCTGCTTTAACAAGTCCCCCAGGGATACCGATTCATGGGAAAGTCTGAGAACACCGGTAGAGGACAGGTTCCACAGTTTGTCATGGGAAAATATACAGTGACAGAAGCACAGTGATGCGGCTGAGCCTGGATCTGCCTCCGAAGAGGCTGTAAAACAACACGTTCTGCCCTCAGTCCTCATAGGTCCTACTTCACCCACAGGTGCCACTTTCTTAGAGTTTGCTGGTACAGACTTAGATCAGGAAGAACTATGTGAACATTTATGTTTAATACCCAAATCTGTTAAAATAGGAACTCTTATTTTTTTAAAAATGTATTTTATTGATTATGCTATTATAGTTATCCCAATTTTCCCCCCTTTGCCTCCCTCCACTTAGTACCCACCTTCCTTCCAGCAATCCCCCCACCACCAAGTTCATGTCCATGGGTCATGTATATAAGTTCTATGGATTCTCCATTTCTTATACTATTCTTGACATCCCCCTGTCTATTTTGTTACTACCAATTATGCTTCTTAATCCCTGTACCTTTCCCCCCATTTTCCCTTCCTGGCTGATAACCCTCCAAATGATCTCCATATCTATGATTCTGTTCCTGTTCTGGTTGTTTGCTTAGTTTGTTCTTTTAGATACAGTTGTTGAAAGTTGTAAATTTGTTGTCCTTTTAATGTTCATGGATTTGATCTTCTTCTTTTTCTTAAATAAGTCCCTTTAACATTTCCTACAATAATGGTTTGGTGATGATGAACTCCTTTACCTTGACCTTGTCTGGGAAGCACTTTATCTGCCCTTCCATTCTAAATGATAGCTTTGCTGGATAGAGTAATCTCGGATGCAGGTCCTTGCCTTTCATGACTTCAGATACTTCTTTCCAGCCCCTTCTTGCCTACAAGGTTTCTTTCGAGAAATCAGCCAGTAGCCTTATGGGAACCGCTTTGTAGATAACTCTCTCCTTTTCTCTTGCTGCTTTTAAGAATCTATCTTTAACCTTAGGCATTTTAATTATGAAGTGTCTTGGTGTTGACCTCATTGGGTCCAATTTGTTTGGGACTCTGTGGTTCCTGGAACTGTTTGACCATTTTCTCCACCAAATTAGGGAAGTTTTCTTTCATTATTTTTTCAAATAAGTTTTCAAGTTTTGCTCTACTTCTTCTGGCACCCCTATGATTTGGTATGTTTAAAGTTGTCCCAGAGATTCCTAAGCCTATACTTTTTTTTTATTCTTTTTTCTTCCAGCTGTTTTGATTGAATGTTTATTTCTTCCCTGTGTTCCAAATCATTGATTTGATTCTCAGCTTTCTCCTCTCCACTGTTGGTTCCCTGTAGACTTTTCTTTATTCCACTTATTGTAACCTTCGTTTCTTCCCTTATGTTTCTGCTATACTCGATGAGTTCTGTGAGCATCCTGATCACCAGAGTTTTGAACTCTGCATCATATAGGTTGATTATCTCTCCATTTCGTTTGTTCTTTTTCTGGGGTTTTGTTCTGTTCTTTCATTTGGGCTATATTTCTTTGTCTCTTCCATTTGGCAGCCTCCCTGTGTTTGTTTCATTTCTGTGTATTAGGTAGAGCTGCCTTGACTCCCTGTAAAAGGCACTTGTAAGTAGCATAGGGTGGTGCCTTAGGTAATTGCCAGGGCAGGGCAATCTACTTCACTGCTTTGTGGCTCTGTGTGGAGGGAGGGACAATGCTGCTGCCTGGCTTCTAGAGGTTTGCCCAGCACTTGCCCTGTTTCCGATCACTTCACCCACCTCCCCATATGCAACTGGCACCCTTCCAGCTGTGTGCCCTGGTGGTGGCTCCCAGAGGGAATAGGTTTGCGTATGTGGGTCCTTTAAATGAAGTCTCTTGAAAATCTGTCAGTTTCTTCTGCCACCCCAACCCCCTCTGGTTTTTACAGCCAGAAGTTATGGGGATTTATTTTCTCGTAGCTGGAACCCTGGGCTGTGTGGTCTATTCTGGGACTAGCATGGCTCCCTCCCAAGGTATTCCTCCTGGTTTTTATCTACCACACATGGATGTGGGACTACCCTTTCTGCCACTGCTGTCTCTCCATGCTACACCTCATCTCCATGCCTCTCCACCTGTCTCCATGACTCCGCCCCTCCTACTCATCTGGATTAATGTGGCTTCTTTAAACCCTTGGTTGTCAGACTTCCATACAACTTGATTTTTTTGATGGTTCTTGTTGTTATTTGTTTTGAGAAATAGCTGTAATTCTCTTTGTGGTTGTGCAAGGAGGTGAAGTGTGTCTACCTATACCTCCATCTAGACCAGAAGTCCAGGAACTCTTCTTTAAAATTAATTCAAAAAAATTAATTTAATGAAAGCCAAGGAAATTTGACTTTAGGCAGTAGCTTTGAACTCTGAAGAGTAAGAAATCCATAATGTGGGCACATTGAAGTTCCTTTTGAAATGTTCTTCCATTTGACATTTAAAATGCCTTTTATATCAATGAATGTCATTTTGGAAAAAAATAACATTTTCTGCTCTGTATCTATAGAACTTGTTAAAAAAGCAAATACATGTTAAAATGAATATTTGAATTTTCCAGGATGTTGCCACCTCAAGCTGGTTAACATCTTGCTTTGCTTACTTTTTAATGGAATATAAATTCCACATAGGAAGAGAACCAGTATGATAGCTTTTAGTAGTTTTTGTCAAGTTATGGTTGCAAGAGATATTTGTATTTCAGCCACTTAAAAACAACCACTTGCTGCCTTAATGCATGCTAAAAGTTGGTTCTGAAAATACATAATTTGAGGATATTTCTTGAGTACCTCATATTCTATCAGCTATCAGAGGGAATGTGCAAAGAAAGGAAGAATGCAAGAGACTGGTTCTAAATTTCTGTTTTTAAAAGATAGCTTAGAAGCATAAACTTTTTTGAGGATACTTTAATAGTTCCAGTTAGAAATATTTCAAACTCAAATTTCTAAGCAGTACTCATTCCCAAGAGATCTGCAAAAAGCACCTGAACTGCCGTTAGTGCTTTAGATGCATGGTTAATTTCAAGCTCTTGATGTTGACAATTTTACCTAAAATATGATATTTCACTTGCTTTAATTTTAAATAACATTCTGAAGAATTTGCCAGATTTATTAAGAGTAATGAACTATATTTGAATAAATCATGCATAATTATATGTTACCATTAAGTCATTAAAAAATTCAGCTCCATAAGACATTGTAGGTGGTGGGGGAAGGAAGATTTAAAGCATCTTGCAAAGGCTGAATGCATATCCCTATGTTGTTCACATTAAGAAGAAAATCTGAATACTTGAGGCAAGAGTTTATTGTTTACTATCTGAATAAAGAAAATGTATTCAAACTCTCCTTACCTCCCATGAAAAATGTCTAAATCATTTATCTGGATAGCAAATGTCTGCTATCTTTTTGAGCAAATCATCTTTTTCACTTTTAATTTAACGTTTTAACCATGGTGAGAAGATAAAGTGTTACACATAATGAGGTTCACATTTTGCATCTATGACCCTGCATCAACCACCAAAAGAAAGGCTGGGAATGTTTCCATATTTAAAATCCAGGACATCATCATTATCATTAACATCCATCCATTTTCTATCACTCAATCACTCATCCCTCTATCCATTTATCTGTCTATCATCTAGAGAGTGTCCCTGGGACAGAGGAAAACAAGATTATGGTTGGAGTTAATGTAAAAAAATAGTGAGATTGCTTCAATTCAAGGGCAACTAAAATGGATAATTATATCATGAAGATGTCAGCACTAAATGGGAACTCTCCCAGGTGATTATGCTGTTTATTACTTTATTGAGACTGATAGATTTGGGAACACAAGGAGATATTTTCCTGGGAAAACAAGCAATCCTATAGCAACTTTAAAATGACAGAAGACATAAGTAGAGGGCTTCTTGTTTTTAATTAAGAGCAAACAATAAGGGGATAGTTTTGAAGTGTGTTGTTGTGGCTCTCACAATATTGGAGATGACATGGTTGGATAGCAGGAGCTCTTGGTTGATGCTGGCTGAGCAATGTTTCATGATGATACTACAAATGCCATATTGCTACTTGCTGATGGGACCCCTCATGCAATGGGCTCTGAGCTGAGCCTGGGCGGGGTTCAGTTTTTGCCCTTCCCTCTGCTCTGTTTTAGGGAAGTTGGGGGCAGGGTGCTGACTCCTGTAGGTTACATTTCAAACCCCTATGAACCATCTGGTTTCTGGCTAGGTTTGGCTCATGTTGGTGAGCACTGGTGGACAGGGGTAGAAAAAAATGGAGGCTATTTTTTTTCCTTCCTGTGTGCCTCAAGTCTCTCTTCTGGCAACAATTCTCTCTCTGCATCTCCAGTTCTTTCAGCTTTCTTCAGGTGAGCTGACCCCCAGATTCTGGTAATACCTTCTTTTAAGAATTGCCTCTCTAGGCTATATATATAATCTTTTGTCTCTCTAGGCTAGTGGTGGTAGCAGCACCTGCTCTTCCTAATATCTGTGATATCTCTTTCTTGTTTGGACCATTAAAAACTGCTGATGTTCAACTGTTTTGACCTACAAAAATGGCAACCTAATGCCTGAAGTAGTTTCTTGTTTTTTTTCTGGTTAGATTCTGACTGCTATGGGTTGACTGAGGAAAGGAAACTTCCTACCAAAAAAGGGACATTAAAATGCTGGCCTAGATCAGGGAGATGCAGTAGGTAGAGAACTGAGGGTCCCAGGCTGCAGTGCCGGGATGAGCGAGGAGGCTGGGAGTGGCAGCATCCTCAGGCCAACATAGGCAATGTGCACAGGCAGCCTGCATTTTCTGGGTTGGACCAGATCAGAGACTATAGTCTTAAATAGACTGGCTGAGTCATTAGGGAAGAGAAAATAGAAAGCTGACTCCAGAACCTTACTGAAAGGGATTTATATTTTAATAAAGGCATGGAAAAGTTAACACGTTTCTCATGCAGAATAATACTTGAGTGATTTACAACAAATTCTTTTGTCATATTTATAAATATTCTGTCTGTATTGTTTATGTTGTTGTTGGGACTGTTTCAACTCTACCCCATTATCTGGCACCAGGCTGCTGGACAAAGCATCCAGGGCAGTTCTGCTTATAGAACATGGTTTTAGCAAGACTTAGTTCTGTTTGTGCTGCATCAATCAGATCCTGAGGCAAAAGGAAAAATATGTGCCCATGTATACACTTAAAAAAATATCCTCCCGTATTGTGAACCAAATAACAAAAGTTAATAAAAGCATTATGGTCAAAAAGCATGACTAAGTAAGCCCCATGTCCAGTCTGTTGGCGCCATGTCAACACTCAGAAGCCTGCCTGGAGTGGGACGTGGGGGCCATGCGGAGCGGGGGCTGTGGGCAGACTAGACACAGCGGTTCCTGTCATGCAACAGTGCCGGGCTGGTTGTGAAACAAACAGCAGCTTCTCTTTATTTAAATTTTTAAACAATTGATGATGTTTTTCCTTTCTTGCAATTGATGGTGTTTAGAAATTAAACTTACTGGGATAACATTAGTTAATAACATATAAATTTCAGGTGTACAACTTTCTATGTCATCTGTGTACTCTACTGTGTGCTCGCCACCCAGACTCCAGTATCTTTCCATCACCTTGTATTTGACCCCTAAAGTTTTGATATTTTGTTCATCATGAGGTTTTTTTGCATTAATTTTGATTTTTTTTTGAAATCTTGCATGTAAATGGGATCTTGATTACTGAGCTCTTTGGCTCCCCCTCCGATTTTGTGCCTGTGGCTAGGGCCTCACTCACTGTGCCTGAAAGCTGGCCCTGTGTGGGTGTCACATGTTACAAGTGCACAGAGGGCACATTGAGATTAGGGGGACAAAGGAAGAGAACAGACCAGGCAAGCTTGTGCAGGAATTCATGAAAGGAGGATTCAAAGGAGTTGAGAAAAAAATATCCCAGTGTAGATTAGATAGAGGTCTTAACAATTATCATAATGAAGTCTGAGGAAAAACACCAGGTCCATCAAATCCTGGGCAAGTTGACTTTGAACTGGTGGTGAGGTCACTGCCAACAGAGGTCTAGATAGGAATGTGCATAAAGATGCTTTATTGAAATTATGGGGTTGCCAAGAAAATTTGAAATTGGGAAAAGGGCTTTAGAGTAGAAGAGAGTGACACTTGTAATGCGGCTTGTCCTTTTCAAGCAAAGAAGATGTCAATAATGAGAGCTAAAAGTTACCATTATGGGAATATTGCTACAACCTGCGTGACATGTCAAATTGGATCTCTTTACCAGCCTCGGTTTTATAAGAGGAAGCACAAAATGTTAGCAATGAGGAGAGAAAATGAGACTTCCCCAGGGAGAAATGAATTGAGAAATTCATTAGTTTGTGTGTGAAGCCTGAAAACTTAAAAGAAAACCAGCAAAACAAGCCTACAAACCAACAAGACTTCAGATGATTCTCATGAAAATAGAGTTTCATATCTTTTGTATATGATGAAGCATGGATTAAATAACTCTGGGAATGAGACTTTTAATGAAGAATTAAATGTCAGAAAAAATTTTCTCAAAGTCATTTTCCCTTTTTTTTTCCTTTCTTTTTTATCCAGGAATGCAGGCACTCACAGATGACTCATGTCATGCCATGATGAATATTAAGGCAGTTAGGGCCTAGGTATTGCAGTACTAATCTCCTGTTTGTTTGTTTGTTTTTTTTCTTTGTTGGTTATGCTTGACTTCCTCTTTGCCTAAGAAGAAAAAACCCGTTTGAGAGAGGCATTGAGTAAAAAGACTCGACTGGGATGAATTACAGGCCCTTCCCTTTCCATCATTCTCCAGGAACATGGGAGGGTCTTCTTTTTGAATGTCAGTCTGACTTAGAGTCTTGCATAAATATTCTCACTCTCATTTCCACAGGCAGTCATTAGAAATACTCTGCCCCTTAGAGCAATGCAGGAATCATGAGTAAGGTTTTCAAGAAAGTTTTCAAATTACAGGTACCCAGCACAGGAACAGTGTGGCTTTGCCCAACTTAAATGATAAATCTGCCTTTTTCCCTTCCCTGAGCTAGTACGTGCTCTTTCCTACCCCTGGTCTTTGATCAAATGGTAGTATTTTTAAGCAGGAAAGGCTTAAGTTGCAGCCCCAACTTCCTTTGCAGGAAGCCCCTTGCATTTCCGGCATTGATGGTTCATCTTTTTTTGCCAAGGACCTTCCATGGCTGTTCTATCCCCAAGGTTTCTATTCTTGTTGAGCTTCTCTTTTGCTGTCTTCCATATCCCGTGATTAAAACAAATATTTCCCACAATTAAAAGGTCCTTTTAGCTATTTCAGTTGCAGCCTTTCTATCTCACTTCCCTTCTCCTGGCCTTCCTCATCCTCTCCAGTGCCAACTTCTCCCAGCTGTAGTGTTTCTTGCTCTGTTTCTTGAATATTGTGAAGCATCATGTCTAACTACCTCTACTTAAATCATACATACAGAAGATGCTTTAAAAAAAAGTGGTGCACAAAATTTGCTTAGTACCCTTGAGTTGCTCTGGCTTTCAAAGTTAAAGAAATTCATTGCAAGATCATTCAGGAATGTCACATATGTATCCAACTGAAAAACATGACCAAAATTATTGCATACGCTCACAATAAAGACCCAAATCAGTGGTAATTTGTCATCCTACAGAATGATAATCTGGAAGGAGAATCTAAAGAGGTAATTTTTAAAAGAGTCTAAATACATGCTCATTCAAAACAAACCAAGAAACAAGTAGATAAGTTCAAACAGACATATTCATTTACATTTCTACAAATGCTTTAACTTTTTCCATCTCTGTAAATGAAGTTTGGTAAGTTTTGTAAATGATGACTTTGGATGATATTTAGTGAGCATTTTATTAAAATCCTGTGGATTAGCAGCTGTTTTATCATTCCAAATAGCATGGAGCTAATACACAGGCTTTGGCAAGGATTTCACTTAACCTGACAATACAGAACGCTTGCCAACTAGCAATGGAGAGTTATTTTTCTACCTCGTTCATTGCCAAGCAAGAAAAATAGAAGTGAAAGAAACTCGAAATCCTCTTTATCACTTGGTTTACTCAATGGTAAAAAGATGTTAAGTCTTTTTACCATTTATTATTATCTCTCTGAGATTAATAGGATCTATTTAAGGATGAAGATACCATTTTCTTGACATTTACTTTTTCGAAGGTCAGAGGGATGATGTGACTGGTCACTTTGAACAGAAGCGCATGACAATTACAGAAGTTTGCCCAGTTGCCTGTGTAGACTCCCCTTCTATAGACTGGCTACTGCGTGCAATTTGTAATCTAGTGACACCTTTATAAATGCAGGTTCACCTTCTCAAAACTTAAAAACTGAAGGAAGTTATTCATAAGAGTTTCTATCTATGTCTCCTGATTCATTCATAGGTGTTTTTGCTATTTCTACCTTAGGATTGCTAAGATGTCACTTTCTTTGATGAAAATGCTGATCATATTGCAACACCACGCTTCTCCATAAGACACAAGTTGACAGTCCTTCCCCTTAGTCTCAGAGGTGGCTTTGTCTGTTCCTGGTTACTCTCTGGCCCCACATCATTTGCACACCCATTGCCTCACACTGTAAAAATGGGCAAAAGCAGGGCAGAAGCATTTGCCCTCCCACCTGGATTCTGTGGGTCAAGATAAGAGTACATGAGGCAGAAATCCTTGCAGCTATGAACACATCCTGTGCCAGTCACTTGAGCACTGACTAACAGTGGGCACGAGTGACTGGAATGGGTCAGATGCCACTTTGACCATTTAGCTTATGTTATCCTTGTGCTTCTCTCCTCATGGCTTTCTTCTGGGTTATTTTCTCTCTAGTCTCATTCCACTTCCTGTGCCTACTTCTACCACGGGCTCCTTCCAATTCCACAAACACTGACTACCTATGTTACTAATGACAAATGCACCTGTGACACTGTGATTACGGGCATCCCATCAGGCAAACCCTGCTTTCTCTTTGCACCGCAGAAATTGTTGTATTATGACCTGGTTCTGCCTGTCATAGTCCTGGCTTTGCATTTATTTCTGCTGACCTAGTGCATAAAGCACCCTCTGTTTTCTTACCTACTGTGCTGAGCTCATTCAAGACATACTATGATGGTTCAGTTTATGTGTCAAAGCTAGCTGAGCCATAGTACCCAGGTACTTGGTCAAACAGTATTCTAGATGTTTCTGTGAAGGTATTTAAAAGATGAGTTTAACATTTAAATCAGTAGACTTTGTGTAAAGCAGATTACCCTGTGCAATGTGGCTATGATCCATTCAATCAACTCAAGTTCTCAATGAAAACAAACAAACAACAACAACAAAAATGGATCCCCCAGAGGATCTGAAAATTCTGGCAGCAAACTTCTCCCCGAGTCTCTAGCTTGCTATCCCACCCTGCAGATTTTGGGGTTTCCAGATTCCACAACCGCATGAGCCAGTTCATGAAAACCCAGCCCCCTCTCTCTATACATATGCACACAAATACACGCACACCCATAACGGTTCTGTTTTCTAGAGGATCCTATTACATACACTGAACATTTAACTTACCTTATATAAAATTCTCCTGACCTCTATGTAAAGTTCCAACTACTTAAGTGGGGCCTTACCAAGCGCATATTTAAAAGTCCCTATTCTCTGATCTGCATTGAGTTTTCAAAGGAAGAGAGAGGAGAAAAGGAGGGAGGGAAGGCAGGAGGGAGAGCTCTGAATCTCACTCCACCTCTGCCTCTTTGCTCAAAAACTTGTTCTATCAGGATGGTCACTTCCCTTCTCTTCAGCCAAGTCTGGGGCACCCTCGGGGCCCACTTAAATCTCTATGAATGCCTTCTTTGGTGCCTCTGCTTCTCACTGATTTTCCTCTCCTCTGACCTAAACAGTTACATACACGGGTTTAGTCTACATAAAAAATTTAAAGTAGTCTTTATATTTTATACATAAATCTTACATTGTTCCTATTTCACTTGTGTAGGTCTCGAATAATGAAAATAGATGGAAAGTGCACTGTGGGTCAAGTGTGGACTTCGTTTTCATTTCTCAGGGCCATCCTCTCTGCTCGTGGAACAATGCCAAAGTTGTGGCATTTGTCATAATTAAGAGCTCTCCAACATGAAGTTTTAATTTGTCCCTAAATCTAGGCCTTGGAAACATCACAGACATACGTGACGGTGCATTCGTATCTTAGAGAGGGGACTGCATTTTTAGTGGCTGTATGTTTCCTCCCATATTCTCTCCGTGCACTGTTGCCTTAAGCTCTTTCTTCCTTTTGTCTTATGTTCTTTCCCCTGAACACTTTCTCAATTTTTCTCACGTAATAACTGAGTGATATGTTTTTAAGTTAAGGTTTCTGTGAAAAATTGTCATAATGGCTTGATTTTTGAAATGCATTTAAGGATTTATTCATGCCCAGACCTTCTCCTTGTCATTAGAGCTGTTTTCCACAAAGGGGTGACCCAGGGACAGGAGCTCAGCAGGTTAACGCTACTGCTTCAGTTCCACCGAGTACGAAAGGAAGCAGAACTGAGATGATGGCATCCAGACAACGGCTGGGGATGACAGCGCTCCGTGTGGAGCATGCTTCTCGTGAGCCAAGGGCTGCCATGTGCTGGTTTTCCGGTGCTGCTGGGGAGCTGGCATTTCAGCTGCAGGGAGTAAGATACAAATACAACTTCTGCAGTCTGTTAGTGGCCACCTCAAAAAATGAGAAGGGATAGAATGCAGAAGCTAAACCAAAAGTAAAAAATAAGCTAGATGCCAAAAACCTGAAATGAAAACCCCAAACCAACCAAAAACTACTGGTTGTTGGAATGGAACATCTACATTGGGGTGTACAGGAGGGCCAAGTGCTCATAAGTGCTACTCGCTCTATAGATTTAAAGTAATCTTGGAAATGAAGCAGGTCATAAAGAGAAATTTTGAGTCCTTATGAATCATTATATTTTCCTATTTATGTGGCACAGTTTCCTGTATTTATCGACCTGTCTTCTTCTCTGTAAAATACTGGACAGATCAATAAAAAGCATTCCTAATAATGGACACTTAATCTTCCTAGTTATGGAAATGCGAGCCAACAAAAATGGATGGGACTATTAAACGTGACCATGTCCAGGATCTGAGAACCAGCGAAGGCTGGCATTTCCTCAGATGTGCTTAGTAGTCTCATGATCATAAAGTGGTAAAAGGAAAGCAGCATTTGGGCTTCTGAGAGGCATGGCCAAAACCAGTTCACTGGCCGAGTGCCGACACTGCAGACACAGATATTACCACTTCCCACTAATGAGCCTGTAATAGATATTGCTCATTAATCAGGCCAGGATCTCTTGATGAACCCATTCATGGCCTCAGGATTCTTCATACTGAAATGGTTTTAACTCTTACATACTACTCAAATAAATTCACCTCTATCAATCTCTCTCTCTATCACCCAAGTCCAAGCTGTCATCATTTTTAGCCTAGGATTGCTGTTAAGACTCCTCTAATTGATTACCTGTATTTGTCTACCTCTAGCTAATCTCCACAACACAGTCAGAAGATCTATTTAAACTCAAATTTGATGTGTCATTCCTTTGCTTAACACTTTAATGATTTTTAACAGGGCTTATAAAGCTCTGTGTTTCTAGAGCTTCATTGTTTTCTAATTCTCTCTACTTCCTGGTGCTCTAGCTACAGTGGCTTTCTTCACTTTCCTTCACTATGCCACCATCAGTCACTTCCCTCTGCCCAAAACACTCTTTACCATCCCTCCCTAGTTTTAACTTTTGCTTTCCTGTCACTCAGATCTGTTTAAACATTACTTTCTTAAAAGAATAAATTGTCTTCATAGAACTGCTAACAAAGAATATGTATATTTTATTATTTGTAACTTGTATGCTATGTATCCTCTGTATCAGCAAAATTTTATAATAAACTTCTGTGTGCTTTGAGATTGGTTGTTAAACGATGACCCACTGATAAGCTCCAGTGGTCACAGGGCTAATTGGCTGTCCTGGTTTCCGTCCTCTGCCTGTTTCAGCTCCCCATAGCTTTACTGAGTTTTCCGGGATCACCTCAGAAACAAATGCCTTGAAATCAAGTCCTTGTCTTGGAGTCTGTTTGGGAGAAGACTCAAACCATGACAGTCATAAAGTGCACCTGCTTTGTCCACTATTTTACCCCCTGTACTTAATCAGCACAACATAAACAATTGAATGAACAAATGAATGAGCACAGCATCCCAGCGATCCACTACTAATTAAGTGAACCTGTTGAAATCTCTTTCACTCTGGTTTATGGGCACATTAAGAGTTTGCTTGGATCTGTGGCCTCCTGTGCCCCTGGAATTGACCAATCTCCCTCTAAAGATGTGCAGAGAAATGATGTGGAGGCCTTGGGGAAATCAATGTGCACTAGTACCATACGAGGTAAAAGCAGAGAATGAACTTATGTGAAGTGGAAGGAGGAAAAGGAGAGCTCCCTTGAGAAAAAAGGGAAAAAGGAGAAATGGTGGCATTAAGGTGAGATGCTGTTGCCAATGGTTACTGAAAACTGCTTGGTACATAGTGTCATCTAAATATGTATGTGAGTGTGTTCAGGTAAAGATGTGAGTGTGGGAGGAAGGGAAAGATACCATTTCTAATGATGGCTGCTTCTACCTGCTTTTGCTTTTGCAGAAGTGGCAGAATTTATCTTAGAAAGACTTGGTCACTGTTCAGTAAACTGTTGGAAGGAGATTAAACAGACCACTACCCTCCATACAAAATTGGATCAGCTTCAGAAAGGAGGTGGCCTGTTAGCTGGAACTTAAGGTGTGAGTAGGAGGTCATCAGGCTAGAAGAATGGAATAGTATTATAGGCATGAGAGAAGTAATTTGTGCAAAGGCACAAAAGAGTGAATATATGGATGACATATTTTGGCAATGGTGAGAGGTATGACCAGAATAGATAGCTGACTGCTGTTTCTGGGCCATTTAATTGGCTCTGTCTGAGCTCCTTAGTAGGTAGACCAAAAAGGGAAATAATGAAATGATTCCCATCAACTCTGACTTTCATGGAGGTGTTATCATACAAATTCGTTCATTTACTCCTTCAATTCATTCAACATATATTAACTGCCTATCTAGTATGTGTCAAGCATCTGCCTGGATACTGATGATATGGCAGTGAATGGAGACGAAGTCTTTTACCTCAGGCAGCATTAGCAGCTGGGCTTTCTACTGAGTTCATTCAATTTAGCTCATTTACTGATTCCTTTCAGTGGAGTTAAAGGCTGAGGTGAGGTAAGAAATGCCAGAAACATGTGGTGATTTAACATAGTACCTTAGGTGAGAGATGTGATGCTTAATTTTATGTGTCAACTTGACTGGGTCATGGGGTGCCCAGATATTTGGTTGAATATTCTTTGCGTGTCTGTGGGGGTGTTTCTGGATGAGATTAACATTTGAGTAGACTGAGTAAAGCAGACTGCCCTCCCCCATGTGGATGGTCCTTATCTAGTCCGTCGGAGGCCTGAATAGGACAAAAATGTCTGAGTAATGGAGAATTCACTCTCTTTGTCTGACTGGGAATCTTCATCTGACTTTGTCTTTGAGCTGGGACTTGATCTTCTCCTCTCTTTGGACTAGAACTTGGACTGAATTTTGAAGGACAAAACTGGCTCTCCTGAGTCTCCAGCTTGCTGACTGAAGATGTTGGGATGCCTCTGCCTCTCTAACCACGTGAGCCAATTCCCTATCTTAAATCTCTTTATATCTGTGTAAAATCTCCCGTGGGTCCTGTTTCTCTGGGGAACCCTGGTTAACACAGGGGAATAAGAGACAAAACAATGTCAGACAGCAGAATAATTCTGCCATGGTTTGCATCTTCATCACTTAAAATATTGCAATTCATTAAGGCTGACATCTTAACTGAGATGGGTAGCAAGGGAAAAAGTCTGTAATTTGGGAGGAAGACCACCAAAGAGCTTCTCTTTTGATAGATCAGATGATCATTCTAATGAGCAAAAAGAAAAATGTACTGCTGTCTACATACACCTGAACCAAACCAAACCAAACCAAACCAAACCAAAACAAAACAAAAAATTTCAATCTTACTGATTTGAACAAATTGGACATGTGCTATGTGAAAGATAGGATATTGAGTTTCTCCTCTGTGATTATGACTCTCATTTCTATGAAATAGGAGTAATTTTAATAGATAATTGGTTCTGCAAGAAAGAATGGCTTGGGAGAAACTGCCTAAAATATTAATAATAGAAGACCTTGGAATTCTATACAAGGTACCAATTCATTTAGTGTTCTAGAGGCATATTTTACAAGCACTTTTTCTCAGGGGATTAACTACTACATTAAACTTCTTAAGCTCAGAGATTTCTGTGAGTACTTTCCTGAGATCTTAATGGCTTGGTGGGTGTTTGGTGACAGTAACCTTAAAAATTTTCCAGGCTAAAATTATCCCAGTAATTCCATGGTGCAGAACTTTGGAGTCCTATCTGTCCTCTACCTGTGCATTGGAGAGACCCAGAACTGTTTTTATGAGGGAAGGAAGCTCAGTCTTGTCTACAGTGCTCTCCCCTCTCTCATTTCCATGTATATAAGTGGAAGGCCTTTTTATCAAAAATTTTTCCTAGTTAGGGTCTTCATCTCTCATTAAAATATGTCACTTCTATCCCTAGCTGGGCTGGTTATGAAAGCATAGGAATCTGCCTTTAATTGGCAACAGAATATTTGCACACCAGGCTCAGGTCAGCAAATATAGTGCTACTTGGTCAATACTAATCAAAAACTCAGTTATGAGATATAATAGTTATTTATAGAGCATTGCCTGGAGGTTATGGGGCACAGTCATTCCTCCAGGTACTCTAAAGTCAATCCTGGAATTAAGGCGGACTGTCAGAACGCAGCCCCTCAGAGAAGTGCTGTAAACTGGGCTGTCGCGTTCATTATGCATTTCTAGTGAGTGCCTTAAAGGAAACAGCTGGCACTGATTTTGTACAGTAGGGAGGTTGATGCAGGCAGGACACGGTTCACCGTAGTCCAGACTCTCTTCCGTATGAGGACTCACAGGAGAAATTCCTTCTCCTCGGCAATTACCCTGTTGAAAGCGTGCAGATTCTAAATTACATGACTCTTATTTTCCTCACTGCACAGTCTGCTATGAAGCTTCAAGCCAAATTTATGAACCACCTAAAGCAAATTTAAAGAGCTTTGTGATTATTTTGCACACGTTTTCCTACAGAGCTATCTGATTTTTCAAAAGACATATCGAGATGGAACATAACATAAAATCAGTCACTTTAAGGTCAACTATTCAGTAATTGTAAATTAGTAAATTCACAATATTGTGCAATTACCATATATCTATATCTAGTGCTAAAACTTTTTCATTACTCTGTCATTTAACTCATTTTTGTTCTTTTTTTCTTCCATGTTCTTTCAAGTCTTTAAAATAATTTTTTTTTGCCCTGGCTGATGTGGTTCAGTGGATCGAGCATCAGCCTGTGGACCAAAGCGTTGCTGGTTTGATTCCTGGTCAGGCCACATGCCTGGGTTGTAGGCCGGGTCCCCAGTTGGGGGTGTGTGACAGGAAATCAGTCAATGTATCTCACACATCGATGTTTCTCTCCCTCTCTTTCTCTCTCCCTTCCATCTCTCTAAAAATAAATAAGTAAAATTGTAAAAGCATTTTTTTTCTTTTATTGATTCTAGAGAGAGGGGAAGGTGGGGCAAAGAGAGGGAGAGAAACATCGATCGGTTGCCTCTTGCATATGCTCTGACCAGGCAGGGATCAAAACCTGCAACCCAGGCATGTGCCCTGACCAGGAATCAAACCTGAGAGCTTTTGGTTTGCAGAATGAGGCCCAATCAACTGACCCACACTGGCCAGGGCCATTTTCTTTGAATTCTTAAAAATAAAAGATCTTATTGTATATTATGCATGTGTGTAAATCATCACAATTTTTATTTTGAAATGAGGTAGGATTTTAATAAACAAATTATTTAAAAAACCTAGTCACAAGCCCCAGGGCAGGAGATTGAGGAGGAGCAGTCAGGGAATAGGAGAACCAAGAAGTCCATTTTGTGAGAACCAAATTAAAGCATTTCAGGAAGGGAGTGGTTAACAAGAGCTACACACCAGAAAGGTCAAGTAAAATAAAGATGTAAATGAGGTTGTTAAATTGATTAATTAGGAAGCCATTTGTGAAAATTGGGTCCCTGTGATCTGTGATTGGAAGTGAAACCTTGTGGTGATTAGGAGGTAAGATGCTAAAGACCCAGAAGGCCAGGCTATTTAAAAAAAGACAGCATAATGAAAAAGAGAAAGAAGAGGTTGGGTGTGAGGGCAAAGCAAGTTTGAGGGAATATATACTTTTTAATGATGGAGGTACTTAGTGAAACACAGTGTAATAGGTGGAAGAAACGTGAACAGTGGTCCTGGTTTGCAAACAGCTATAGTGTGGCCTTGATAAGGTGCTTCATGTCTAGGTTTGGTTTTCTTGTCTGTGAAAATTCTTGACTGGATTATATCTATGGTATATTCATGAATGGAAGGAATGTATAAATAAAATTAGAAGAGTAAAGCAATTTTGAAAATATAATAATTCTTTCATGATAGTTATGCTATTATTTTTATTAATCTGCCTAAAAAGTTGATCTTATAATAATGTTTTATGATATATCATTATGATATCCAGTGAGTATTTAATATCAATCATTTCACTGAAAGATTAGTTTTGCTTTATCCAACTAACTTTTATGATTTAAAAGTCAAAATAGTGGTTGATATAGATTATGATTGATTATAAGCGACCATAAGTTCTTTGATACCTCTCCCAGCAAGAGGTAAATTCTCTGTTCCCTCCTCTTGAACCAAGGTGGGTTCCATGTCTGCATCGTCATTAGAAAGTGAGGAAGTGACCCTGTTTCTTGGCCCTTCCATTGTCTGTCTCTGGCAGTACTGACTCTCTGCATCCAGCTGTTGTGCTGTCAGGAAGCCCTTGGAGAGGCCTATATAGTGCAGAAATGAGACCCCAGCTAACAGCTCTGGTTGAGCACTGATTTGTCAGCCACATAAGTGAACTGTCTTGGAAAAAGATCTTTAACACCAGTTGAGATACTCTAGCTTACACAACACGGGGCAGAGAAGAGCTGTCCCCATTGATCCTTGCCCAAATTTCTGATTTATGGGAAAAATAAATTATTGTTGTTTTAAACCACTAACTTCAGGGTTGGTTTGAAATAAATGTTGGTAAACATTTATTCACTGGTAATCATGTAAGCCAAATATAATTGTTAGAGGTGGTTCTGCTATCTTACCTTATATGTATTTGTGAAAATCCTAGTATTCCATAAAGTTGCATACTAATTGTGCACAGGGTTAATGAGGAAAATAGGATTGAGATGGACCACTCAAAACCTGTGGAATTTTAAAGGAAGAACCCTAACTAAAACAGTAACAATTCCATCAAAAACATCAGCCATAAAAAGTCTCCACTGGCATTTGCACTTAGAATCACAACGTACCCTTATGCACCTTATATCCTGGGGCTCATATTTCCTTAAAGGCATTTTTACTAACGGTTTCACCAGAGAGCCATGGGAGGTGGAAAGCAAAGGAGTTCTTGAAGCCACTAAATCAGCTACTTCTTGCGCTAAATAGACTCTTTTTCAGAATTTTCAGTGTTTTTTTGGTAAGGTCTTCATATGTTACTAAAGATTTCTCTTTAATTGTGAGATAATTTGACCATATTGCCTCAAAAATAAACAGCTTTTGGAAATTCAAAAGTAAACCAGAAGGATTTCGATGTTCACTGATACCCTTATCGGTCAATTCTACACGACCTAATTAATACTAACGAAACACATGTGGCAGCTCAGACGGTATCAATGAGTGGTCAGCCTGTACGTGGCAAATGGGAATGCATCAACCGACTGTAAAGGCCTAATCCTCTGTTGCCATAGTCCCTCGTTGTGGACCTGGGCCTTATGACCTCCCTTGTCCTGGTGGGCTCTCAGCTTGGAAGCCCAGTGGAGATGGATGTTCTGTGTGGGCAGCAGTTGGAGCTGCTT
>VMDR010019516.1:0-18319 GCA_007922815.1 Macrotus californicus | reverse complement strand
TGAATTTCATACCATGCAAAAGTAGCCTATTTTAGGGGCTACTTTTATAGATAGCACCATTGTCTAATTATTTGGTGGATCACAATTACAAAGTACTTTTGCTTATTATGATGAGAGTTCTCTTTTAATTTTTATCTCAAATTAAAAAAAATTATATTCTTTCCCTCACTCATAAAAATATCCATGCCAAATAATTTGACATTTTAATAATCATAACTCTGCTAAAATTCTTTGCATTGGTAAAGAACTTACACTAGTTCAGTTCTTAGGGAAAAAAGAAAAGAAAAGAAATTTTAGTTCTTGCAAAAAGGGTTTTCACTTAGAATTATTTAAAGCACGAAAAGTGGCATTTCTAAACAGGACCATCACTTTACAGAAATAGTTTTCCAGGTGTTTTACAGTAACTTCAACCATCTTGGGGACATACGAATAGAATGGTTTTTGTGTCTAGTAACTGTGAACCTCTTCTAAAGACAAATACACCCCTTGGGTTGAAAAACTCCCTTGGTGATATGTACGGGAGGAGCTTTCACTGTGGAACTAAGGCATTCTGGATGACTGTGGGGGAGCCCTGGGGATCCCTACCTCCTGCCATGAAACCCATCGTTCTGCTTCCTCTTTTGCAGAAGACATCACTGAAACAAAACTCTCAACTCATACTCATGGAGACCTATGGACATCAAGATTCGACTTCTCTAGAGTTGGTCCTAGGGTGGCTGCTCTTCACGGCTCCAGCGGATGTTTACAAATGCACCGTGGCCATGAGGAAAGGGAGATCGTGGTGGGGTTCACCTCCAGTGCCGAGGAAGAGCAGGATTGCCAGGAAAGGCTCCTCCTTAGCTTGTGTGGGTGGGGAAAAACCACCTGGAGAGCAGAGGAGAGGAAGAGAGGGGCAGGATTCCAGTGGGTGGATGGTGGTGGTAGGAAGGCAGCAGAGAGGGAATTAGCAAGAACTTCAAAGAATATGGGGACAGAGTTGCTGCTCTGGTCAAGGTTAGGGTAGGCTACAGGTAAAGCACTGCCCAGGGAGTAGCAGAGGGTGTCCACATCCATGGGGGTCTCATCTGGGACACTGGATGGAGCTAGAATGAGGGCCATGATCCCGTGGAGTAGTTCTGAGAAGTCTGTTACAGAGCATGGTGGAGAGATAGGAGCTTGTTCTTAGTTGGGGCCTGGTGGGAACAAAGAGTAGAACAAACTCCAACAGGTGGCTTAGGAGTATCAGTGTCCTAATGAGTGCAAAAAAATATAGTGATCCCTTATTCCCAAGAACCCACCCTCTCCAGTGGCCAAAGGCCAGGAAAAATTCAGTGTAGTGTTCCTAAGCAGATATCATCCTCTGGAATTCCACCCGAAATCCTGATGGAGCTGGGGAAATATCAGTCTATTATAGAGCCAAGGACACCTAGGAATAGACTCCTTAAAGCTGAGATGGGACAGTGGGTGGCCAAGAGCAGATGCAAAGAGGTGAAGCTGTGTAAAAGTAAGAGAGCAACCCACATAGGGTGCAGTGAGGTAAAGAGATTCCTAGTTCTGCTGAGCTGAACTGGGTTTTAAAAAAATACAAGAATCGTGGGGAGAAGGAAAAAGGAGCATCTATTTAGCACACAGATTGTTTACAGGCACCCTTCTAGATGCCCACAGTAAATAAAACGTTTGCCATAATCTGGATATATAAAGTGTATCATAAAACTTACTACTAGGGTAGAGAAACAGCCTGTCTTCTAGAGATTTTAGTATATTGGAGCTAAAAACCACATTGGAGATATTACTGTGGATAATCATAAGGAATAAAAAGATGACCTAGTAATACAACACAAAGGCACTTTAAGATTATAAGTATGGAATACATATATGAAAATTTGCTCTCTGTTAGGAGAAATAAAAATGACTGGATTTGAGATCCAGTCTAATGGCTTTGCTTGAAAATGCACAATAATTATTCGTATGTCTATCAATCTTTGAAGGAAAACTTCCTGAGAGTTGAAATAAGAATACATGACAAGGATCAGAACATGAAGATGCTCAGTGTTAAAGAAAGTTTAACATTTACCCTGTTATTACCGATAGTTAATATGGCAAGAATGTAGACATTTCAGCGTTTCTAAAAAATATTGTGAATGGCAATCCTATACACCTTCTACGTCTATTAGAATCAAGGTACTATTTAATTCCCAATATTTTTATCACCTTGGATTTTTACAGATCTAATTGAAATGCCATCATCTCCTCTGTGCAGACTTCATTCTTTTGGGAAGTGTGTCTCCCCTTTCTCAGGATCTCATGGTCTCTGCTTAGTTCTCTTCTGTAGCATTGCTAGTTGCCTGTTAGGTTTTGAGCTCCTTGATACAGGGACGATGTTAATACATCCTTAAAGCCTGGCTATATGTAGCACACCCTATGTAATCAATACATATTTGTTAAATAAATGAATAAAAAATCAAGTTGAGAACATGAGATGTGTGTGCTAAGTAAGGCCTGCAGCATAGACTCAATACCTGACCCAAATGCAAACTTTCAAATACTGTCAGGAGATTGGGGAAGCTATTTCCATGGCTAACTCCCTCCTTCTCCGAGTGTTGGTTTAAGTGTCTTTATCTTGCCACCTTGAATGTCCCCACTAGCATGGAACATGCCCACCCTAGCGCCCACTCTCATTCTTCTCTGACCCTGTCCTGTTTTTCTAGTGTTTGCTCATTGTGTGTCTTCTTCAACAAAAAGTGAATGCTATGAGGGAGAAAGTTTTTTCTGTTTTGTTCACTTCTACATCCTAAGTAGCTATAACAGGAGAGGCACACAGTAGAGGCACAAAGCATATTTGTGGAATTAATGTAATGAATAAAAACCTGGTCAAAAGCATTAGTATGTGTTTTGTTGACTGGGGAAAGTAGACTTGAAGTTTTAGGTAAGTTTGTAGATTTGTCTGTCAATGGTTTATAAAAGAGGTGGACCTTACCACCTTCAAGACAGGCATCAAGTGTCAGAATATAAGACACATCCAGCATTAGACATTACAAGTCTAAGGCAGTGCATTTTGATATAGAGGTTTCATAGGATAGAGCTAGTATAAAGCATTGTAAAAAATAATAGTTATTTCTGATGAACTATTTTTTTATTTTTCTTTATTTTTATTGTTGTTCAAGTACAGTTGTCTCCATTTCCCGCCCACCTTTTATTTTTTATTTTTCTTTATTTTTATTTTTTTTTATTGTTGTTCAAGTACAGTGAACTCTTTTTAGGCTGACACCTTAGGGTGCCATATTTTTTCTTGTAGGGGTACTTTTCTAAGGGTGTTAAGTTGAAGGCTTTTACAGAAATATAACATTATTATTATTTAGTACTTGCTGTTTTGCAGCTATTTTTTAGGCTGAACCCACCAAGACAAAGCAATATGACCCACATTTATAGTCTATTCTGTTGTGAAATTTTGGTCAAGAAGTCCACAAAGGTCATTTCCCATGTCTATGAACCAGTCCTACAGATACGCACACACTCCCTTCTCTTATCTCTTCATCACCATATATTTGAGTTCCCTGTCATAGACCATGTCCCTAGCCACTAAGAATGTCAACGGAGATAAGTAATTGTTTCTGCTCACGTCCTGTTGGGGTGATGGCTCATGCCCACATATAGCACAGGGGAGCTGGGTTGAGGACTGTAGGAGTAGCAATTTCAGAGGAGGAAGCAAGAATGAGAGTTGATGGAGGTTAAGCTGAAGGAGCTAGAATTTGATCTAAGTTTTGAAAAGATTGGCAAAATGAAGATGAAAAAATTTTTCTTTTAGGCCAGGCCATTTTCTAACTGGTCCTCTGGTTTATTACAGGGGAAAATCCTCAGTCTCTTAGTACTTCTTGATTTTTTTTTTTTTTTCTGTAAAATAGCTGTGAGTATGCTCTGGCCCTCAATGTGCTGACTCCCTAATTTGTTTTACCTGAATGAAGACACAAATGTTTGCATTGAGAATCTGGAGTGCTGCCCCCACCCCTGCTCTTCTTTTGTAACCCCTCGGATGAGCTATTTCTTAGCCTTCCTTACTGGCGAGCATTTCAAAATGGTGCCTGTTCATTGTTGCCGACATTCCTGACTGGTAAACTGATAAATGAATCATCCTGTTGTATTCCTTGCACCTGCGTGAGGCTGTCTTCTCTAACGTGCTTAGCCAGTGTAGTAGATGCATCTGCTTTACAAGCTAACTGACAGAATTTGTTTATAAACCCACTGAAGAGCTAAATGAAGCAAACTGCATTATCGAGCTTGCTAATTACATTTCATTTCAGCTGAAAGCTTATTACAGATACAGCCTGAAAACCTGACTTTTTAATTTTGTTTGCCTCCACTTCTGCTTGTACTTCAATCCGTGAAGACTTTTTCCCCCTTGTAAAACTAAGAAGGATTCAAGCAGTTGACAGCAGCAGGCTGTGGAATTGGTTAATATCCCCTCAACTGCGATTGTTAACAACAAAGGGCCTTTACTCTTGGCATAGATGGGTACCACTTTCTGTACCGATGGACTCCTCGGACATCCAGAAGGCATGGATGTCTTCCACTGGCCTTTAACTCACGACTTTCTGACCAGAGGCTACATTTCTTCTAGATGCAGCCACGGGACTGTAAGGGCAGAACAAGCTGATACCCCTAAACCACAGGTACACGAACAAGCCATATTCTTAAAACTGTCCTGTCAACTCAAATGTGCTCTCCTCCTTTCTCATCAAAGTGAAGTGGTGCCCAACATCCCTTACCTGCTGGTTTTATGTGTTTTCAGGAATGGCAGGAGCTGTGCTGACCTCAGCTCCATGGCTAGGTGATCTTTCCTCCTTTTCCCCTGAAGAGCAGTTTTCCCCTTCCCCCATCTCCATCAATCTACAATAGTTAAAAATTATCACTACCTGCTACATTACTTGTAAAAACCGCCATACTGTGTAATGACCCAAATCTCTAGGCTGTTTAAATTACGATACTCATTTAGAATTTCTCTCTGATACAATTAGAATCCCCCAAGTTTGTGACTTATGGGTACTTCTTCCTTAGCTTCATCACTCTGCCATGTCTGGAGATGCTACCTCAGAAGGTTATAATAGCCTTTTGATGGTGGCAGATGCAGCAGGCACTGAGTTATCTGACCATGAATGACAGAGACCTCTTTATGTTCATCACCTATCTGCCTACACAACAACTTTCAAAGTCCATGGGGTCCCCTTCAAGAGGTCCACGGCATCAAATGTATTTCCATAAAAATAATAAGGTTTTGTCTGCCTTTTTTACTGTGCGGACGATGCTGAAGAAATGCTGGGTAAAAGTGACTTGGTCTGAATAGAGGCAGCAACACCAAATGCGAATGGTAGTATTTTTTCGTGCCGCCACGCACTCACAGAAAAAATAGCTAGTGTCACTTAAGAATGTCTTTGACGAAGCAGTAAAAGTTATTTTATTAGACCTCAACCCTAAAATGTGAGTCTTTTCAGTGTGACAAAATGGAGCGTGTGCTGCGTGCTGAAGTAGGGTGTGTGCCTGTGCCAGCTGAGCTGAGGGCCACAGTGGCTGGGTTGTTGTTTTTTTTTTTTTCCCACAGAATGCCATTTTTGCTTGAAAGACTGACTGACAAACGATGTTTTTTCAGACTTAGGTATTTGGCAGACATTTTGTCAAAAACGAACAAAGTGAGCTTGTCACTTCAAGGAAGACAACTGACAGTATTTGTTGCCGACAATAAAATTTGAGCTATCAAGCAAAAATTAGAATTTTGGAAAATTTCTATCTGCCACTGTGAGCTTGACAGCTTCCCAATACTTATAATACTTACAGGCTTTTCTAATAAGACTGGTGTGATATTAATGAATGTGATTTGTTGACACTGTATTATGAAATATGTCAACATTTAGAAACTCTGTATAACTCAGGGAAGCAAGATTTTCCAAATGACCAATGCAAAATCAGACATGAGTAAAAGATCCATTCAAAGTGCAAAGTAAACCAATTGATTTTAATACATTGGTATAAAGAGCAAGAAAAGTTCATGGATAGGGTTTCCGATTCTATTGGCAGACTCCACCGTGTGTCCTCTAAAAAGCAGACACGTGTTGAGTTTTGGAGTAATATCAAGGAGTAATCACAATGACCTAAAAAGGCTATTAAAATAGCCTTTTCCAACCACAAATCCATATAATGCTGGCTTTTCTTTATATACTTTACAATACGCCACAGCAGACTGAATGCAGAAACAGATACAAGAATCTAGTTATCTTGTAGTAAGATATTGAAGACATTTGCAAAAATTAAAAACATCACTGTTTTCACTAAATGTTTTTTAAAATAGAATTATTTAGCATTAAAATATGTTTCTAACACTAACATGTTGTGGGGTTATTATTGCTATTAAATAATGAATTAATAAACAATTATTTTTAATTGAATTTTATTTTTTTAATTACCTTATTGTTGTTCAATTACAGTTGTCTGCATTTTCTCCCCACCTAATTTTATTTTTTGATGGTATCTTTTCCATTGCCATTTATCCCCCTTATACCCTTCTTGTGGTATTTGTCTTTCTCCAACTGGCTTATTTCACTTAGTATAATGTTGTCCGGGTCCATCCATGCTGTCACAAAGGGTAAAATTTGCATCTTTTTATGGCCAAGTAGTATTCCATTGTGTAAATGTCCCATAGTTGTTTTATCCATTCATCTACTGATGGACACTTGGGCTGCTTCCATATCTGGGCAATTGTAAATAATGCTGCAATAATAATAGGGGTGCTTAAGTTCTTTTGAATTATTATTCTGGGTTTCTTCAGATAAATTCCCAGAAGTGGAATTATTGGGTCATAAAGCAGTTCCATTTTTAATTTTTGAGGTATCTCCATATTGTTTCCCACAGTGGCTGCAAAAATCTGTATTCCTACCAATAGTGCAAAATGGTTCCCCTTTCTCTACATCCTCACCAGCACTTGCTGTTTACTGATTTATTGATGATAGCCATTCTGACAGGTGTAAGGTAATATCTCATTATGGTTTTCATTTGCATTTCTCTGGTGATTAGTGATGTTGAGCATCTTTTCAATAGAAATCACGTGTCTATTGGCTGTCTGTACATCCTCTTTGGATATGTGTCTATCCAGGTCCTTTGCCTGTTTTTTAACTGGATTTTTTTTGTTTTTTGGTGTTGAGTTTTATTGGCACATGTCTGGGTTTCAGGTTCCATCCCTGGTCCAAGTGAGTACTGCCCCCTGGTCCAGGTGTGTATGGGAGGCCACCAATCGATCTTTCTCTCTCACACTGAGGTTTCCCTCTCCCTTCCTAACACTCTAGAACCAATGAGAAAAAATGTCTTCAGGTGAGGTTAAACATTTCTTTATTACTAATATGGTAGGTACTAATAATTTTAACCCATAAAAATAAATTTTCTTTGGGATTATCCATAAGTTTTAAGGGTGTAAAGGGGTTCTAAGAGCAAAAATTTGAGGACTTCTGCTTTATATCCCACCATCGTTTGTTAGAAAATAATGATGGCTATTGTCTAACTTATGCTCTCATTTCAAGGTAGCCATTTGCATATAAATGTTTTGTATTTGCATGTATGGCAATAAAATAGACTAAATCTTGAAAATTTTATCATGTACCTTAATAAAGGATCTATATAAAGCTGAATTTGTGAAATCTGTTGTAAACCCAAGAAAAACTGTCCAGATCATTGAATTTTCAGTATCTTAAAAATAATCATTCTTTAAAAAAAATTTTTTTATCCTCACCTGAGGATATTTTTTCATTGCATGGATTCTTTCCTTGTCCGTGTTTATCTATTGTAGTGTTCCTGATTTTTAGCATTTCTTTTGGATTCTTTCTTAGACTTTCCACTTCCCTGCTTACATTACCCAAATATTCTTGCATTTTATCTACTTTTTCCATTAGAGCACTTAGCGTATTTATCAGTTACTTTAAATCTCCTCCCTGATAATTCCATAGGCTGTGTCACGTCTGAATCTGTTTCTGATGCCTTCTTTGTCTCTTCATTGTGTTTTATTCCTTACCTTTGAGGACACTTTTTAATTTTTTGCTGAAGCCAGACATTCTTTACTGAGTAATAGAAATTGAAACAAATGGGCCTTTGGAGTGAGGATTTACATTAATCTGGCTAAGAGTTGGGCTGTGATGAATGTTTTCTGTAACTATAGGTACCAAAGGCTTCACCTTCCTCTAGTGTCCTTGCTTTTGTCTCCCTTTCTGACCTTGGGCTTCCCTAAATACTTCTCCTCAGTGAACATCTGTGTCGGCTCCTTCCGCTACAGCCCACATCGTTCTGGAGCCCACTCGGTATGGCTAAGTGTGGGCAAGGGGGGGATTCTAATCTTATGAGTAATTCCCGTATTTTAGGCCTGTGTCCCAGAGCTGTGAACTTCACAAGTGTTTCTTCCGACATACAGCTCCCCTTCCCACTTTGGGGGGAACAAAAAGCCTAGAGGGGCCTGGAGTCAGAGAAATGTCCTTTCCTGAGCGGGGGCAAAACTCTACCAAAGCCTTTCTCCCTGCAAAGCCGGGCTTTTCTCCACAGCACATCCTGGTTATATTTCACAGTGATCACTCTTACATTTCTCTTGCCAGAACCATGAAAACTCGGTGGGGTTTCTGGAAGCAAAACTCATAGAAGTATGGGGATCCCCTTAAGACTGCTACACGAGATTATAAAGACATAAAAATGAATTCATCCATTCAACAAGCTTTTGTTTCTCCTGCAATACGCTACATATTCCATATGCCCAGAGGTAACAGACGGGAAAGAAATGCCGCAAAAGCCAAAACCCTGCCAGTGGGCTTCCAGATGGCATTTTCTTGTTTGCTGTTCACGCCGATTTATAAAATGTCTGTAAAATGTATATTGCTTTTATAATAAATTTTACATCTTTAAATGCAAATTACTATCCATGTGAACTTGAGTATTTTTTTTAATTTTGTTTTGCCATTCTTTCCTAAATATAGTGGTTTGTGCATCATAGTACAAACTCAGGGAAGTAATTTCCTCCTGGTTCCTGTATTCCAGGTTCGTCCTGGATGGGGCGATTCCTGGGGAAGGTTTTCTAGGCAGAGGAAACAGCATTGAGAAGCCTCAAAGACCCCGAACCCATGATGACTTTGTGGGGCTTTCTGCACACCTACATTGCTGAAGCAGAGAGAACCGGGATGTTGGACCCACTGTGCTCCGTGCTCAGGAGCTTGGAAGTTTCATTTTGGTAATGAAGAGTCATGAAGGAGTTTTCAACCAGGAAGTGACCCAGTCAGACTTGCTTTTAGAAAGATTGTTTTGGTGGCACTATAGGAAGTAGAAATGGGGAAATGGGGTAGAAGGACCTCATCACTCACCTAGGGCAGTGATCAGAAGGGAGGCAAGAACAGGATGGAGAGGACGGGTGTTAGAAACTCTGCTGAGCAGGCTGCATGGTTAGGCTCACCTTCGGCTCCATCCCCAACCCTGTGCCAAGCTTAGATCTCTTGTGTCTGTTTCATAACATTCCATGGGTTATGCTCTCGAAGGGCCTTCCCTGGTCCCACTGGAACCTCTGGATAGAGGAGAGTCAGGAAGTGAGACACTTCTTTCTAGGACTTCCAAGTTCATGGCATTCAAGACTTTTTAAAAATGATTCCAAAGGAAATCTGACTCCTAGACTCCAGAGTTTGCAGAGGTACTGTTCTTTTATTGAGTTGATATTTTTAAAAATTTAGCCCCAATGTTTTCTAATTTTCGTACTGATTTTATTTAAAGGGTAATAACAGCATATGTTTTGAGGGGATACAGAAAAATTAAATGAAGGGAATCACAAGCTCCTCAGAGCTCCTGATGCTTTGGAAGTTGTACTTCCTCAAGCTGAAGTAGTAAAACTCAACAGCTTGAAAAATATTGCCATATGAGAGGGAAAAAAATTTAAGACCAAGGAATTAGTAGGCTGCCAGCATAAAAGACTATTTGTTAGCACTTGGCTGGCACTAAGTTTTATGTTATTGCTAACAAGAAGCTGATAACGTGATTTCAGAAAGATATTCAAGGCTTGGCAAATACATTTACTCCTCGGTGTTTTATACTTCCATGTTAAATATTTCCAGATAATCTAGGCTCCTTAAACATATATCTTATTTTAGAGCCATGCACACAACCCTGAACTTTCACTATTTAATACTTACACATTCCAAAGGCAATCCACATTTGGCCCGTGCAGTTAAATGCAAACAATAGGATAAATGTTTCTATTCTCTGCTCTAAATCCTCCAGCTTAACATTTTGACTCTGCAACAACTAATAAAGCTAAAGAGAGATTGGGGATCCAAATTGGCATGCTCACATACTAATGACTGGCCTAGCAATGGATGCTATTGACCGACAAGAGACTGCAGCTTAACGGATGCTCTTCCTCCCTCCTTCAGAAACAGCCCTTGAAGAATGAGACCTGAGAATCTAACCAGCTCTCACATTTGTGCCCCATCCTGTGAATCAGCCTGTAGGATGACAGCTGCTCTGCAGACTCCTCTGTTGCTCTGAGGGGAAACAGCTTGCTCTGGCTTCTGGGGCAGGAAGTTGCTCCTTAGCCAAGCCTGTCAATCATGTTGAATCTTGGAGTGACCAAAGAGGCCAATTCAGATAAGGGGAACCCTACAAATGCCAAGATTCATTGGCCCAACTGCTAAGCGTTGGGGATTCAGAAGTGAATAAGATGGGAACTAAAATAAATAAGACACGGTCAAATGGGTGAAGGTTGTCAAAGGGAACAAATTTCCACTGACAAGAAAAATAAGTCCTGGACATGGTGACTACAGTTAGCGATTCTGTATTGTATATCTGAAAGTTACTAAGAGAGTAGATCCTAAGAGTTCTCATCACAAAAAAATTGTAATATGTATGGTGATGGCTGCTAACTAAACTTCTTGTTGTAGTCATTTCACAGTATTTACATGTATCTAATAATTGTGTTGTAGACCTAAAACAAATACAATGTTATATATCAGTTATATCTCAATGAAAGAAAAACAAAGGCAGAGAAGTTGGAATGTAGCAATGGAGGCGGGGGAAGTGCTCTACAGGTCAGAGAACTTCAGTGGGGGTGGGGCTTACATGTTCAATTTAAGCTTCATAAGGACACGGTACTACAGCTTACTCATCTTTATCTCTCATATAGAGCCCCATGCCTTGCATATTTTTTTAAAAGGTGAATAAGATGGTTCCTGTCTTCAAGGAGCTCACTATTTGAGGTGAAGCAAATTAGTAAATTGCAATTCAAATTATGAATACTACCCACAGGTTCCTCATCTAGAATGGAGCACATACATACACCTCCCAATCTCAAATCAATGGTCACGTTCTTCCTTCTGCTTACATAAGCATCTCTGGAACTTGCGAAGTAATATGGCCTTTGAGAAATATTCATATGATTCTTCTCTGTCTTTCCCATGAAGAAAATGCTGATTGTAGTATCTACCTCTTATGTGCCTACAAAAAACAGCATTCTCTCAAGTGTTTTCAGATTTATGTTAAGTTTGACTAATGAATGAGCAGGAGAAAGAAGGATCAGTCACTCTACAGCTTTTCAGCTCATCAGGAACCTATGGCTCATTACGAAAGCTAGAACATTCCATAGGCACAAACGTCATGAAGACATTGAACAGATTCTGTGCTGTGACTTGTTTCAGAATGAAATTCTATTTGCCCTGCTCGGCTGATAAATGCAGCTCAACACAATTTGAATTCGGAAAACATCAGACAAGGGTGTGAGCTGCTGTTTGAGGGCACTCTAGCCCAAAGCCCATTCCCAGTGGCCACCGCCCTCTGCCTCGTTGGTCAGAGGTTAGGGAGTTGTTATCGCCGTAACCGCCTACCCACGGTGAGCAGACATGCTTGCAGTTGTACCTGGCACCAACCTGCAAATTCTCTAAAGCAGACTGCAGCCGAGGAGGCAGAACTGTGAGTTTAGTCTGCGGGAACAGATGAAGCCTTCTCTGAACATCTGGTTTTCATTGAGACAGCAATTACTACATAGCTGTGAGGAAAGCCAGGGAAGACACCCCAACTCACTGAAGCTTGAATATTTAAGCTGAGCCACACATTCATATGCATTTTAGAGTTGATGTTTCTTACATCTCCATGTTAATTTTTCCTTGATTGACAGTCCAGAAGACCTCTAGGAATCCTGTCAGCCAAACAGATTCCCTTAGAGCTGCTTAAGCTAAAGCTAGTCATTTATGTATGAATAAGAGCTTATAACCTTGGTGCTGCTTTAGTTCATCTGCTAAGACTCCTGGGGATGAATTAGTACTGTGGGCAGTTTAGTCCCATGCCACTCATGGTCCCAAGGAAAAAACACAGTGTTGTCACATTTGAAAAGTGGCATATGTTTTCCTAGTAATTACATCTTATATGTTTACTATTCAAAACATGCAGGTGTGGGTTTTTGAACAGTGGCCAATGACAATGTGCCTGACTGGCAGCAGTTCCGAAGTGAGTCATGTTTCACTGTCTGTCAGTTTTTATAACTGTTTTCACTACTAATTTAGTTCTGTGATGCAGCATGCAATTAGTTCTATTATGGAAGCAGCTGTCTTCAGTTTTACGAAGACGCTTTCCCCTTTGGCTTGCACAGATCTTGTTGTGGTTCTGCCGATGTGATGACGGAAATTGTAAAGCGGTACCTAGAGGAGCCGCGGTGGGCCCAGATCCTCCACTGAGGATTCTCACTTACTCACTGCTGTCCCGGTTCCATTTCTCACAGCTCCGTTAAACGGCGGGTCACAGATGAATTCGCTCCTTGGGAGACCTGTCCTGTGGAGACTGGTGAGCATTCTACTTGTCCTCCCTACAGTCCCGTTGTTCACATAACAATTCTATTGGGCAGTGATACATTAGATCAAAGTTGAGGTGGAGGGTATGGTGGGCAGAACAAGAGGGTTGTGTCTGGTTCACTTTCTAATACTGAGCTACGACTTGATGGAACCAGGAGGAAGTCTGACTGTAGCAAATGCTGGCATGTAAACAATAGAAGAATTGGACTTAATGTTTATAGATACAGGGATGTGATGATATGCTCTGGCATCTTTGAAAAAATATTCTATCCCCTCAGGAGCTTCTGTGCTTTGCATTTCAACCTCAGATCCCATCAGACACCTGGGTTTCTCCAGGTAACATACAGTGATGCCGTTCTGAGCCTATCTGCCCTAAGTAGTGCTAACAGTTTTAGCTCAAATTTAGATGAGAGCAGGTGTCTCCAGAAAGCAAAGTGACTAAGCACAGTGGAGCACGTTATTTCACACTGTTCACTAACATTCACTGGCTCACTGAATCCTCTCTGACTTAAAGATTCTGTCGTCTCGGTTTAAGACACGGAAATCGACCTCAGAATTTCAGTGGGGTACTCAGGATTAATCGATAAGTAGGGTTACCAGGGTCTATGAGTTCTAAACACCATGCTCCTTATTGATTTTTAAATAAGTATAACAGCTTCTTTTGGGTCTTGATTAAATCTTTGTCATTCCAGCAGACTAGGGCTTCCTAGGTTCTTGCCATGTGGATCCTGACCTCAGTCAGTCTGAGGTTACCCAGGAAATGCATTTTTCAAATAAACAAATGTGGGGTTCAGGAAGCCCTACTTGCCTCTTCATGTTTTTGCTCACATTTACTTTCATATTCACTCCCTGCCTTGTGAAATCTCTTCCTCCTTCTCTCTCTTTCTCTCCCTCTCTCTCTCTCTCTCTCTCTCTCTCTCTCTCTCCCTCTCTCTCCAGTTTTTCAAGAAACAACTCGGTCAAGCTCTTCGCTTTCTTCTTTAACTCCTCTGCTCCAGGCCAGCACCCAATCCATTTGCCCTGCTTCTTCACTACTTTCTTCATCTAAGGAGCCCTCCATTCATAAGCAATTCTACAGTAAACATTGATATAAGTGCAAATATATATGCAAATCTAACTGGTTATCTCCTTAGAATAAATTCCTAGAATTAAAATATCTGGGTCAAAAGATATGCACACTTTAACTTTTGGTAGATATTGCCTAATTGCTCCACCACAGAGGTTGTACCCCAAATGTAAAGCCGCCAAGGGTATGTTAGAGGACCTTTGACTCTACATTTTTGACAAAGTGTATATTATCCACCAAACTTTTTTAAAAATTATGGTCTTGCCTAGTAAAATTTAATTTTTGCATATATTTTTTGGCCATCGAAATACCTTTAGTGAAGTATGATAATGCCTTACACTGTACTTGTCTGTTGGGCTGTTTATAATACTAGTAGTGCTTGACATGTCCAGGCTGTTGACCCTGTGTCTGCCTTTATGTTCTAAATATGTTCCCTGTGTGTTGTTCATCTTACTTTAAAAAAAGAACTTACTTTTAATGTTTTGTTGTATGGGCATCTTTATTTTTTACATTGTTAAAATTATTAAGAGTTTCCTTTATAATTTCCTTTACGGTGCCCTGATGAGTTTTATAATCCTTTCTATTTCAAGTATTTTTAAAAATCGCCCATATTTTGTCCAAGTACTTATAGGATTTTATTTTTCATTATTAACCCAATCTTCTGGAGTGCCTATATATAATGACTCTCCTACATCATATATTGAATAATCTATTATTTCCATTTGATTTTAAACAATACCTTATCATACATAAATTCCTATATATCTTACTATGTTTCTGTATGTCTTCTTTTGTTGATCTAGCTGTCTATTCCTAATCTATTTTTTATAGGTTAGTTACTCATTTAAAAAATAATTGGAACTTTTGTAGCTATATTACTACATTAATTCTCCAAGTTAATTAAAATACATTTGTAAAGTTCCATACAACAAAATGTTTATTACTCAAATGAAAACTTCCACAGAAGTGTTCAGGTTGACACAAGGGAGGCAGGGGTGGGGAGCTCAAGGCCTGTCTACTGTCCACCCACTGGATCTCTGTTGCAACTTTTGAGGAACAATTTGAGAAACCACTGCTCTGAGGACCCCTCCTGTTCTACAGGACATCCTGACCCATCAGCAAAGGTCATGGGCAATCAGAAACAGGAGGCTTATGGTCTTTTTTCTGTACTGATGGCCTTGGTCTCCTCACAACATGGCAGGGGCTCCCACACCTTTGGATGCCCATCCTGCTTCTTCCTGCAGGTGCTTTGGCTGCAGGTGCTCATCCATCACGAGTTGATCTCCCCTATGCTTTTATCTGCTTTTCAGCCGCCCGAAGTAATGTCCTTATTGCTTGAACATCTGTTCCACATTTAAGTATTTTCACTTAACAGTAGCTTTGGAACCATTTAAGTAACTAACCATTTCCATACTCAGCTGAAGAGAATATAAAATGCGAACATTAAAGATGTGCTAGAGATGGAGAGGTGACAAGTATGCGGAGACTCACTTTCCCTGGGTAAAAGGAGAATGCTCTGTGGTGGTCTGTACTTCTCCGGTTAACATTTGCATGTCCTCACCATCTGAGGTGGAAAAGTAAGGAATCCATCCTTATAACTGTGTTTGGTACATTTGTATTATGATTCCTCACTAAAAGGGACAGAGAACATTTACCTCTTTTTACATCTGCAGCATGAAATAAGGAAGGTCCGGTTATTGCTACTTAAGAACACACATTCACAGTCTCTCCCAGTAAATTTAAACTTAGATACAAGTCATTTCATTAATTATGATTCCTATGGACCACATGTAATTCTTTAGTCAAATTAAAGTTTAGAGAGAGTTAAATAGAAAATTATCCTTCCCTAGTTGTAATGAATTTACAGTATATACAATACAAATTAAAATTCACATTAATTTGTTAAAGCAAGGCAATCAACATATGTCTTAGTGAGAATTTGTTAGAAATAAGTTAAAAGGCTTTCCATTCATTCACTTATTATTCATTCATATTTATTAGATGTCTAATAAAAATTTTTGTTCCATGTGCTAAGGACATAGTGCTAGGGATATATAGCAGAGGGAAAGTGCATGCTCTCATAGAGCTAGAAGTTCAGTGGGGAGAGATTTAAAAATTGATGCACAATAAGAGAAATATCACACACTGAGTGATAAGTGCTACACTAAGAACTAAAATAGAATAATATGATAGACATTGCCTCCTTTGGATTAGGTGGTCATGGAAATTTCTCTGTGAACATGACTTTAAGCCAAAATATGAATGCAAAAAGAGAGACATCCATATGAATCTCAAGAAAAGAATCTTGCAGGTAGAAAAACTGAAAGAAAGCCATGTGGTAGAAAGAAGTTTGCTGAGTTTTGTAAGGTCACTGTGACTGGAATATAGTGAACAAGAGGGAACATAGTACAAGATGAGTTCCAACAGATAGGAGCAAGATCACAGAGGACTTTCCCAACTAGATTAAGTAGTTTGAATTTTATACCAAGTATGAAAGGAAGCCATTGGAGGATTAAAAACAGATGAGTGAAATGTTCTGATTTACATGTATAGCACTCTGTCTGATAAACAGAGAATTGATCAAGAGAAGCAAGACTGAAGTAATGGAGCAGTGAAAGGGAAAATGATGCTGAGGAGAGAGAAAATTGGTTGGAGGGATAGTCCTTGGCAGACAAAAGGTGATATGCAAAAGAATGACCTTAGAACAGACTGTTCATTCATGCCTGGAAGAAAAACAGACTAGTCTAGATTTGAGCAGGTAAGTAAAGTGGCATTGGAAGATCTATTCTGATTGCTTCTATTTTCTCACTGGAATAGGAAACAAGGTCAGCATTGAGAATGAGGATTGAGAAGGAAGTGCTAGAAGTTTGAGGAAAGGGAAAAACGTAAATGAGTAATATAGGAGAATAAGAAAGAAAGTGATCATGGGAAATGTAATATGATCACCATGCAGCACAAAAAATCCCCTTAATATTAATGATCATACATTAAAAATGAGACCAGACAATATGGATGTTTTCTTCTTCAGCCAAATTCAGCTATATATGGGATACACAGAGAATACCCCAAATTTGGAATTTACCAAGATTGACATTTGTCAAAGCCAGAGAAAAACAAGGGACTTAAGGATTTTTACAAGAGGGTGATTTTACTGTTGAATACAAACTAGGTAAGGCTACAAATGAGGAAACCAATGGAAGGGTAGACAAGACTGTGAAAGTGTTGTATGATCAATAGCTTGTAGATTCCAGAAGAATAGAAGGATGGCTAGCATTAGAATACTGCTAGAAGGAGGAAGCTGGAAAGATGGGCCAAGGGCAGAGTTGAACCTGAGGTTATGGAGTAATTTCAGTTACTGGCAATGACAAGGATGAAGATGTAGCTCTGGACTAGCTGAGGTCCAGGAAGAGAGGAGAGGAGAATAAGGAACTGAGATTCCAGGATACTGTCAGGATCTACTATTTCAATATTAAAATTGCCAAGAATTATGTCAAGAGTAACAAAACAAGCATAAACACCTCTAACAAAGACACAGTGGAGAAAAGACAATGAAAATGTTTAAAAAAGTGATTGATAAGGAGGCAGAGAATGGAGATTGAGCATATGTATAGTTGATATGCTTGATAAGAAGCAAGCATAATTAAAACAGAAGCATTAAGTAAGGACATAATTGAACAGCTTTCACTTCCAAAAATATGACAGATTAAACCTTGAGATGAGCACCTAAAAGATTAGGAAAGTTATTAAAAAATGCTTCTAAGTGAATTACTGAACTATCAAAAATAAGGAATCTATATATTCCAAAAGCATAAGAAAGCAGAAACCACTGGAGTTGAGTAGATTTTAAAGCTGCCTCTTCTCTAGGAATTCTGACATACCCTGGACACCTCATGTATCCACTTTGATGGGTATAAAGGATTCAGAAGGCCAGAGCAAAGAGCAAAGGCCGGAGGCCAGCCATAGGTGGGGGAACATATGGGAAACCTCCAGAAAAAGATGTTCCCTTAAGGCCACACCTCAATACAGGGGTACATGATAAACAAAATTGTACCACGCATACAGGAAAAGAAAACATGCCTATCTTGAATGTGGCATTGGGTAGGAGGTAAAAAAACAATCTATCTTGAGAATTCCTAGCCACAAGATTGCCTTTTCTTTGATTTTTATTGTAAATTCAAGTTACAATAAGATAAGTGATCCAAATGACAACCCTGTTAAACAAAACAACAGCTAACTAACAAACCCACAAACAACAGCAGCCAAAGCTAAGAAGTTAAATTTTAAGGTAGTTATGTCAGAAGTAGATGCAAATCCTCTCTGGAGAAACTCAATTTCAACCCCAGTTCAAAGAATTACCCCTCAAAGTTCAAAGGAAAATTAAGTTACTTATGGTAAAAAAATTATAAAACATATAAGAGACCAATGTCCTATGGGTAAA